>JBAMHZ010000041.1:317485-342970 GCA_037177395.1 Alpinia galanga
AGCTGCACCGCTGTAGTCTCGCTGCACATTGAGCTTTTTGATTAGTTTCAGCTCACCATTCAATACTTAGGAGGTGTCATTCCGGGTTAATTGGGTATAAGTCAAAGTGATCGAAGATGTTTGAATAGCCCATAGAGGATTCACAACTCCTGTAAAAGAAGATGTATACCCTACGCCTTTTGTCAAGATTGTTACTTAGAAGTGTTTGGCCAAAACACACATATCAAGAAGAATAATCTTCTTGAACACATGTAGAGAGGAACTTGAATTCACAGAACAAGGAAACTAACTTGGACTAAGTGTGATGGAGTCAGCCTAGTGGAGACGAACACATAGATCATGTCCTGAACCGAGTGGGTATAGGATGAGTAAAAGGAACAAGACACAAATATCTGAAGCCGTTGAAGGGTTCATAAACGTTCTGAAGTCGACTTTTGACTTTTCGGTTAATTGAGGGTCATGATGTATTGCTAGTTGCCACTCATGATTTTTTCATAACTAATGGGTTAATTATGAATGACCAACATAACCGGAAACCTATTGGGTCACACATAATATGAGTGATCTAGAGACGTAAAATAAATTTGAGAATAAGATTCTCAAAGAGAGAGATTATACCTGATTGGATCAGGCCAAAAGGGTGCGAAATGAGGGCTACAGAACCTCCCATGGTCGTGCTAAAGCTTAACACGGCCATATCGCACTTAAATGAATCGAAACGGACAATACAGAGCCTAATACGACCGTGTCAAACTAGGCACGGGTCGTGCCTAACCCTGCCAAAGTGGCACAGCCGTGCCTGGCCAAAACGGCTAGGCATGAGGCTGTGCCAGAAGGTTGTGTTTCCAGGCATAGCCGTGTCGTGGAGCGTCGTTTTTGGTGCGTCCGAGTTAGGTTATTTCTTGGGTTTTCTTACCATAATTATGTGATAATTTAGGTAAGATTGGTTTCATTTAAAAGTCCTATGATATCCTAATCAAGAGAACTATAAATAGGTCTCTTGATAATCATAGAAGTGATTCCGTTTTTATAGCCGTCTTCTACCTCTCTCTCCTTCTCGTCTCCTTCGATTGGCTAGCACCAATCGGAGACGAAAACTTGCTGCTCGTGGAGTTGTCTCGAAGTGATCTGGCATGGATGCTGATAAAGCTAAGGCTCGTTAGTCTTGCTCTTGGTTTCTACAGATTCGAAAGAATCTCGAAAGTATAATCTCTTATCGTCTCGTTTTATGAAAACATTTTATATTATCCATGTCAAAGCATGAGATCCTGGCTCCCCAGGGGATGTCTGAGATGCAATAAAATTGTTTTATCTTTCTTCCGCTTTGCTTTTGCATCCTAGATTATATGAATGTCATAGAATCCCCTCAACAGTTTTGTCCTTGGATATTGCCATATAGAAATGATAATCGGCTATGGTTGCACTTGTGCATTTGATGAAGACATTAACCTTTACTTGAGGGAGATTTTAGTATAGGTATTCCAGCATGAATGGTTTGCCAATGGGCAATGGTGGATGAGTTATGGTTGGGTCTTACATTTAACTGGTTAGAGTGATTATATGTGACGACATGAGCATTTGGCGAAGATATTAAACTTTAACTGAGAAATGTTCCACTGACATATCAACAAATAATTGATGTGAAGATAGTACTAAGAAAACAATTTTACCAATTTTGCACTATTCTTTATTCAACATAGTATAGCCTACTTGAATTTCTCCAAACTCTGATTTTCAACATTGTCATTCATTGGAAGAAGTCTGCAATTGTTCTTCTCATCCTTGAAACGTGTGTTAAAGTATTTAAAGCAAAAAACATATATATTTTTTAATTTTATGGTATTCATGTTCTGTTTCTAAAGAGTAATTACTCTCCTTGAATGCTGCTGAGGGCATCCTATTTGTACAGGTTCTATGCTGCAGAAGTAGTTATAGCACTTGAATACCTTCACTGTCAAGGTATGCAGATAGCTCTTTGTAACTCTGATCTGTTAATTCCTATTCTTGTTCTGAAAAATGTCTCTTTTCTCAATTAAGTGATTGAATCAGCACACGGCACAACACCAATGCTATACGGTTCCGACCGGAGACTAAAACTCCAGTTCAGAATGTATTTCAAACCTTAACTAGTTGCAAGGTTTAAAATTTCAAATTATGCAGAAGTTTTAGTTAATGATCGAAATGATATGATTTTGGAATCATATCGTATTGTGTTGATAGGGTTTCGGTACCTTTTTAAATATAAATATAAAGGGTAACCTGGTGCACGAAGCTCCCACCAATGCGGAGTCTCGAGGAAGGGTTTATGTACGCAGCCTTATTCTACTTTGCAAGAGACTATTCTTGTGACTTGAACTCATGACCTTTAGGTCATACGACAATCTTACCTTGCTTTTTAACTATAAATATGTTAATTACAAAATATTTTTACTAACATTTGATTGTTATAGATGCTTACTATTGAGTTACATATGTTAAATGTTGAGTTCAAATTTTAATATTATCTATGAAACGTTTGATGCTTATTAAGTAAAAAACAATTTAAAGTTAATTGAAATCCACTAAGTAGACATGGTAGGATTAAGTAGGTTTAAACTAGATTTAGTTTGGATTTATTTTGATCGGTTTAAAATTAAACCAAATTTATATATAGAATAATTTAATTATCAGTAGTAATATACTTTATAAGGTTAGAAATTATATTATATTTAATATGTTTTATTTTAAATAAATTTTTTTGTTTACCTCGTGGATAGATGGAAGGGGGAGTCTTAGTACAATGGTAATGTTACTGTCGTGTGATCTAGAGGTCACAAGTTTGAGTATCGTAAATAACATCTTGCAAAACAAGTCTTATACGATAGATTCTTCCCTAGAACCCCGCATTGGTGGGAATTTTATGCACTGGGTTACCCTTTACCTCGTGGATAGATGAAAAAGGAGAAAATATTAACCATCTTTTAAGGGGGTTTTTCTCTTTTTGTTAACCTCATGGACAAATGAAAGAGGGGAAACTATGAGTTTAAGGGATTTTTTTTCTACCCTTATGGGCATATAAAGGAGAGGAAAAAATTAATTATCCTTAAAGAGTAAGTGCTTTTTTTCTACCCTTGTGAACGGATGAAAGAAGAAAAAAATTAATTATCCTTAAAGAGTTTAAGGATTTTTTTCTACCCTTGTGAATGGATGAAAGAGGAAAAAAATTACAGAGTTTAAGAGATTTTTTTTCTATCCTTGTGGATGGATGAAGGATGGAAAAAAAAATTAACAATAAAATGGAAAAAAAATAACAATAAAGGAGGAAAAAATTTAACATGAAGAATGGGATAAAAAAATTAGCAATAAAGGAGGGGAAAAATACAGAGGAAGGAGAGAGAAATTGGGAAAAGGAATACAAAAAAAAAAAGAAAAAGAAAAAAAAAGTCTATTGCATGGCTCCTTCCATAGCCTCGTGGAGGTTGTTGTGAGGTCGCAACCTTGCGGAGGCCACGCAACGCTTGGCTATCCTCCATGGCCTCATGAAGGCTGCACGAGGTTGTGGCTTCCTCCACAGTCTCGCGGTGGTCCCGACTCTAGTTTTGAACCTATGCCGGTGTCAGTCGGTGGACAGAACAGCAATTTCCACCCATTCCAATCGGCATGTCATGGTATCTTAATCCATGACTAGTTGTATATTTATTTTTCGTAGACTCACTTGTGTTAATTAAGAATAACATCTTTAGTTTAACTTCATGAACTGACAAAAAAAATTTCTGTTGAATTTTTATGTTTACCCATGTCTTTTTGATGTTTAATGCCTGCTTATTTGCTAGGTATCATATACCGGGACCTGAAACCAGAGAATATCTTGCTTCAGAGAGATGGTCATGTTTCTTTGACAGATTTTGATTTATCATGTTTGACACCTTGCAAGCCTCAGGTGGGTTGATTATTTGACACCGTCATATATGAAACTGGAAATGCTGTCTTTACGTACCATTTTTTTCGTCATCCATCTCAGCTTTTCCTCCCAAATGTCGAGGGTAAGAAGAAACAGATAAATGGTAGGACTCCTCCAATATTTGTAGCTGAGCCAGTGCGTGCATCAAATTCATTTGTTGGAACCGAAGAATACATTGCACCGGTATGTATTTTTTGAATGAGTCAAGATCCTCCTTGATACAAATACTTCTAGAGGGTCTCTGTGCCACTACTTGTAAAAGCCAATATGGGCCTTCTATGTTAGAGGTACCGTGACTTAATTAAGTTATGAGTGTCATCCCACACTAGATACTTTATTTTTTAGAGTTTATGTCAAGTCCTATATATACATGTTATGGTTATCTATTAGAATAGCAGCAAGACAAGAGTTCTTTCACGTTTTCTAAACAGTTGGTTAGGTTTTCCCAAAGAAATCTCCTAAAGTGGAGGTTGCATGCCAATGACCTCCTCTCATCTATTCTATCTTTGTTGACAGAGGCCCAAACAGCTTGAAGATGTTTTGTGGCTCGAACCAACACTAATACAGTTGGTGCTTCTTGAAGCTGAAGTCCAATGGCATCCAGACGATGCATGGGGTGCCTATCAAGTGCACGTAGTTTATGTGCCCATGAAGTTCCATCCCCCAGTGTCTGCTCTCCATCATCCCTTCCTTGGTAGCCTCTTGTCACATTCTTGCCAACTAGGCCATGTCAATGACCACCTCTCCTCCTTGTCTAGGATCTTCATCACTTTCTTCACTTGCTTCTCCTTGGTCATAAGGTCTTCTTGTAGCAATGCTTGACCATTGACAGATCTACTATCAGTGCCCCTTTCTTCTCATTGCATTTTCAGTCTTCATCACAACCCGAGTCCTCAAATTTCCTGCTCTTTTACAATCACCACACTTGCTCTTCTTTTGCTTCTTTTTCCAGCAGCAACTGCTTGCGTCTTCTTCCCAGCTTCTCTCCCCTCTTGGTCTTTCTCATAAACATACTTTTATTTGGTGCTTCTCGATAATGCTTTCTCCAGCAACCCAGTCAGCATCAACAACCTTTCTTGATTTCTTTCACAAATCTCAATTCTTCCTAGGGTTTAACTTTTGCTTTCTTGATGCATCGCTGTAGCTTCTACATTCTTCTAGATTTGCTCAATTCCTTCCCATGTTTGTCGTGTCCTACAAGATGCAATCTTTCTAGCAGACTCTGGGATTGTTGAGTGTTTTCCTTCTCTCCTTCATCCATTTGTTACATGCTCTACTATATTTGCTATCATGGGGAGAAGCTCGCTTGAGAGACCCTTATCCTGGTATTTTGCTCATTCTTTCAGTTGCCTCCAGAGTCTCATCAAATGTTTTCTTCTCCCCTTTTCTTTATGCAGTTGTCTGCTAGTATATGTGCTACCAAAAGGAGAAGCTCACTTGAGAGACTTGTTTCATGCAGTCATGCTTCATGCTCTCCTTATTGACACGTTGATATGAGGTCTAGGAATTGATGTTGGTATTCTCCATCCACTCTTTCCATAACTTTATTTTGCCTGTGCATGAGAATTGTGTCGTCATTTTCAATGTGGTCATCACTTTAGTTAGTTTACTTTCTATTGTGAGAACTTTTCTAGTTTATGATAAGTTGGATACAGGATTTATGCTCCAACTTGAAGGGTGTGTTAATAGGTATATCTATTAGGTTATCTGTAGTGGGTTTAGTCCTGCATTGAGGATTTATGTTTCATCTTAGATATACATGTCATAGATGCGTCTCACACTAAGATGAAATAGAAGTTCTGCTCCACTTTCTCCATTGCCTATGTATTAGTTCTCTGTGCTTAGCAGTCTCTATTATGTTTTCACTTATAATAAATGCTCTGCTCATGTTGTGCCCCATAGTCCAGAGGGCAGATCCAGTTAAAATGGTCTTAAATTTGGAATGAATTGATTGTACTACAAAGTTTTCTCCTGTCTCCACTTTTTTTCTTTATGTACCAGTAATAATGATTAAACTTGCTACTTGTAGTGAGCTTTATTGGCGTTTCAAGACTTAACTGAGCTGTTCCATCATAATTTTGGGTTCTCTAAGTTCTCTTGTTTTAGAGAAAGCAATAGAAGTAGCACTGAGATGTTTAAGCAATGATCCTTTCGGGTCTTTTTCATGCACTAGGAAAATGCTATGATATCTATTTTTCTTAATTGGATGGAGTCAACTACTTGCTAGAATCACATTCATCCCATCAATTCTAACTTTCTACACCAGATTTAAAAGAATTCAGTAAATGTAAAACATAACATAAAAGGAATTAAAATTTTAAATTCTGGAGTCTATTTCATTTTGTTCAGTAACGCATGATTTCAATGTATTTTCTGCAATATTATATCTAATTCAGTTTATGTTCAAGTCTAGGTTAGACAACAAGCCAGAAAGTTCTGACTATTCAATGTTGATTATATGGATCCTATTCTAGCATCGAACATTATAATAGCACTGTGCAAATGCTTTTAATTATTTTAATTATGTCAGATAGAGTTTTTCTAGGCTTCCACTCATTCAATTTGAGCCAACTCAACTTGTCTAATCATATAACGTATCAGCCTTGTTTGAAAATGTTCAGGCTTTTTAAGTTTATTTTTGTTATTTTATCATCTATTGAAGTTGATTGCTCTAGAATAGTGTTTTTTTTTCTTCCAAGTTTAATGGCTTTACACATCCATCTTAGAGTTCTCTTCTTTGGTATATTAAAAGTGTTTTACTAATTGCCAACTACTTTGACATCAAGTATGGTTAGTCAAATTTCATCTTCTTTGAACTACATATCATAAATTCAGTTTCTATTCTAGTTATGCTTTATTTTATAGAGTTTCTTTCTACATATCGAGCTTTGAGTTTATTCTGTTTACACTCTTGTCTTATCAGTTGTCAGTTGCTGGCTATGATATCATCTGCATAAATCATGTTTAAGTTTATGTTAGAGCGAAATTAAATTTGATGTTTCTGATTAAGGAAAAATATTTGAATTTAATAATTAGAAATCAAATTACATAATAAATTAAGATTAGAACAAAATTACCTGGAGATTTGTTGGATGTGGCCCCAAGGGTGCACAATCATATGGGGTAACCACACTCTAAGATCATAATGGGTCAATGGATGAGGAATATCTAATATTCATGTTTTACTACTGTATATACTATCTCTCTCACCCTCAACCTGGTCTCTTCATGGAGACATGAAGTGACCATTAGCAGTAGTGGACTTCTGTGGATGTTGCAACTTGGTGATCCAACGTTTCACACAATTATGAGGATGATAATAAATCGATTTTAGTTTAAATGCATTAAGACATTTGTTTATATAACATATGAAAATAAGTTCTATTGACTACATAACATGCATATAAATTTGAGTATCACATCTAATCCAGTGCCGTACCTAATATTTTGATGGCCTGAGTTGAGTTTTAAAAAAAAATATTAATAGATTAATTTTGGAGCCCTTTATACTAATTTTTAAGCCCCTTTGAAAAATGATTTGAACCACTTTAAAATATGGGCCTGAGGCGAATGCCTCCTAGGCCTCACCTCAGGTCTGGCCTGATCTAATCAAAAGAATACAAGCTGGTGCTTCCTTATTCTGATTTAGCTGCATGTTTTATAAGCACATAAAGATGGCTAATTGCCCAGGAAGTAATATGTGAATTGTTAAACATCATTGCTAACTGCACTTTATGAAGTTTAATTTTATGCAATCTGGTTCCTCCCAATTTCCAAGGGACAATTACAGTTTCACTGGCACGTGATTCAACCCAATTTTTTTACTTTCTTGACCTATGGTTCAAGAAGTAACACCTGCAACCAATGTCACCTTGACTTGAGTCTGTTTCGCTGGCATGTGAGTCAACCCAATTTTCATATCCTTGACTTATGGTTCAATAAGTAAGACTTGCAACCAAAGTGACCTGGGCAAGGTCTATTTACCTAGTTTTAGATCCATCATGGACATGGGTGTTTGGAAGTGCTCAATTCTGACCGTAAACCAAGCAGCACTTAGCAAATTTTTAAAAATTATACTAAGACCAGAAAACAAAGATGACTATAGGACTAGTAATGGGCATTGCAAGCACCTGAAGAGCAGAAACTATTTTCCACATTAAAATTTTCTAAATTTCATGTAACTGTAAACTAAAAGATAGATATTTTAGTTGGTTTAGCTAAGTGACTGTCATTCTCTTCTTTAATAAGTTCGCTATACTTGTTTTGTGAAGTTAATATTTCTAAACTGTTCATAATATCTATGATCTTCTTTTGCAGGAGATCATTACTGGAGCTGGCCACACAAGTGCAGTTGATTGGTGGGCACTTGGTAAGTGGTGCATTTTGTGGCAATACATTATCCAGCTTTTACTATGATTTATGATTTCTGTAACTGCTTATGTTGTTGCAATCAATTGCAGTAGTTCTACTCGTACTAATTTTATCCCCTAAAATTACTTGGATAGGCATTCTTCTTTATGAGATGTTATATGGTTATACGCCATTTCGAGGAAAGACTAGGCAGAAGACATTTGCTAACATTCTTCACAAGGACCTTAGATTTCCTGGAAGTATCTCAGTGAGTTCATCAATTGAAGTATTTATATCAGATTACAAAATTGGCAAATTTGTTTTTTTTTTGTGTGGCACTATATACTTGTTACTTTCTGCAAAAAATCTGAACATTTGGAAGTCAAAACAAATGATCTTGTAGACATTCTAGAATCTTGGTGGTCTTTTGTTCTCTTCAAATTGTTGCCAAGCTCATTTATTCTCATACAGGTAAATTTTATTGTCACCAATGGAAGTTGTAGAGTTCTAAAGTTTCAAAAATTAAGCGAGCAAGTGCTTCATTAATGACAATTGGAGAATAATGATATAAGCACATCATAAAATTACAACAATTTGACTCTGTGATGTTTATCTCAAAGGCACTGAAGGTATCAATTTATAATATGTTTGTTAATGCAAGGATTCATAACAAGACGATAAGAGGGCTTAATGATGATTCAAACTCAACACGTGTGTTAAGATATGATTTCAATAATTGTCTACTCTGAAAGCTTAGACTGTAAGGTGACTGCTAGGTGAAAGGTGCCATGTAATCATCATTTCATGGTTTAACACTTACTCCAAAATTTTGATTTTTGCAACTTTTCTTGCCATGGAAATTAATAGGAATCTTTACCTATGGTAGGAAATGATAGTTAATGTAACATGAAGTTGTTTTCACTTTTAACTATCTTGGAAATGATAATTAATATAAAATGATAGTTATGAATTTACATAGATTCATTCTACTTTACATGGTTGCTAATTGTTTTTTTTTTTTTTTGAGTAGGCAAGTCTTCCTGCAAAACAGTTGATATATTGGTTGTTGCATAGGGATCCTAGAAACAGATTAGGCTCATGCCATGGAGCTAATGACGTTAAGCAACATCCCTTTTTCTGTGGCATCAATTGGGCTCTTGTGCGTTGCATGGTAGGATTACTTTGCTCAAATATATGCCATGATGTCTGTTATAAGCTGGGTATTTTTATTTGTTTAAGCTTACTTTGTTTATGTTATATGTTTCAGTATGACTTTGAAGATTAACCCTTTAACTTATAATAGGAAAACAATACAAGCTTAGTTGCAACTATAAAGGAACAACAACAAATGAATTTGCTAAGGTTGCACTACTAAATCATCTTTTTGTCAAACATTATTATTTTAAAAAATTCTAAAAATATTTATACGAGGTTCCTGTCCACAAGATGATCCGTCGCTGTGCATACAAGTGCCTGAATGTGAGTTCTCTCATGTGAGCATTTTCCTTTCACTACAGTCCTTGATTCCTCAGAGGAAAGGCGCCTAACTTGTTCCTAGTTACCTTTCTACTTCTCAGACATTGCTTTAGAGCTTATCTACAAAAATCCCCAATTTCCAGTTGCTTCTATTGTTGACTAGTCTATCTTGACTTTCGTTTTCCCATATGCTTGAACTTAGAACAATGACTTTCTTTTTCTAAACGTTTGGTCTACAAATTAGCCATCTTCAACTTGTCAAATCATTGCTTTTACATATTCTCTCTCTCTCTTTAAATCTTGGTTGCCATGACACACTAAAAAAAGCCAAGTGAACTAGGGTGTTTTCAGCCATTTTGATGCCTTTTCTTACCTAGTCTCTTCCAGGCTTTATTTTCAGGACAATTTTTCCGTCCACTGATTATTATGTTAAAGAGGATCTTAATCTGCAATATTTTTTATTGTCATCCTTCTACAAGTTGGACAGTTCCGATGGGCAAGGGTCCTGATGTGGTTGGTCTTCAAAATGAGATGGGTAGTCGATAGCTGGACTTTTGGACCAGATGGGATCCGCATCATTCTCTCCACTTCTAACCGTTGGCAAACTTGTTATCCACTCTAGTAACCCCCATCACTTCCACTCCCTAATACATCATTCAGAAGTTAGAATAGCTGGTTAGGTTTTCACTGATCTGGACATTTTCATAAACACTGGTGGGGCATAAAAGAAATAGCGTGACTGAAGGAGTTTAATAGAAGTGTTTAAGTAATTGAGCATTGAAAAAATGGTGTCAGTTAATAAAAGTTACAATGAAGGGTTACAGAATAAAAGAAGACACAATACAAACTCTTTAACTTTGCAGCCAACACCAAAAGCCTAGAAAAAATCTTATCCGATCAAAACATCTAACTTAAACATTTGATACAAGGAATTAAATAGTAGCTCATGAACAAAATTGCTTTTCATGGACATTGAGTACAATAAATCATGTGGGATCTTTCTCCAACTAAGAAAAGGTTAACTGATAACCTTATTGCTCTTCATTGTTGATGGAATTTCTGTATGAAAGGTAGAATGTGATTTTCTTTCTTGGTAATGAAGAAGTTAACTTGCATGTTTTGGAGATTTTTCATCTTAATGAGTGATTCACCTTTCTTTGTTTAGAACCCTCCCAAGCTGGCTGCTCCTCTATTTGATACTAAAATGGCAGAGGATTCTAACATGGCATATACAGACCTAGATAATCTTCAAATGGTGTTTTGAACGAAAAGGTATTTACTTATATTCACAAGCATGTTATATATAAGCTTGCCACTAGATTCATGCATTTAATATACCATTGAATTGAAAGCACTAATTTGTTTTTTCCGCACAGTACTGTTTGGCCTGGCATGGTGATGTCGTCTAGTGTTGGCTTGGTCTCTGTTGGCTTACTAGATATCCAGAAAGTCCATGATTTGTGCTAAGGTAGTTCTCAACGAGCATATCTGAGATGGAACTTCCATGCTACTTGCTTTTCAGAATTTGATTTGCTGCTACAACTGGGACAATTATGAGTAAGATCAGAAATATATTCTGTAGTAGTTGTTGTTCCTTCTGGTCGAACAGTTTCACTTTCCCTCCTTAAGTTTTTGTATTTTCTTTGTTAAATAATTATGTGGATTTAATTTTAGAATAAGTTTTATTTTCAATGAGGCATTATTGAAGTCTGATCAGCTTATTGGTAATTGCTGAAGCGTATCCAATTTGGGTTTTCCAGATCAATATATCAGTATATTTATTGTGGGAATTAGGAGAATATCATAATGTTTTTTTCCCAAGTGATCGTGTGGTGCCTCCACAGGGTTTGAGGCTTCGCCATTCAGTGCAGAAGCATATAATGATTAACCATGTCTGTTGGTAAGTGTATGAAAGTATATCTGTAGTGGATAGAAGTTCATTCATAGGGAAGTTATGATTTTGAGCTAACAAGCGTCACCTCCTGTGCATTTATTCTCCTCCTCGGTAGGGTAGATGAGAGGAGTTGCTAATGTGGTGATTTTATATTTATATAATGATTAAGCATATAGTGAGTCATCATATGGATTCTTACGTAATTCATTTATTATTGACTAACCAACTGATGTTTAACGGATTAAAGAATGACTATAATGCAAGATTACAATAATTAATTAACAGATTATAGTAGCTATAGTTTATCATGTGAATGCTAATTTTTAATATAAATAATGCCTTAGTTCGGGTTGCTTAGTCAACGTATTACATTCAGAGAGAGGGTTTGTCTGGGTAAGTTTATATTGGTGCATTGGGTTCACGGGAATAGTGTATTTATTCTTTATGAATTTCTCTATAATAAGTATTTTTATATTTCGTTATACAATTAAATTCAGATGATCAAGTCTTACAGATTTTTTTTTTCAAATATCTATTTCACACTAGTAAAATTTATTCTTATTTTATTTAACTTTAAATTATAAAGAATATCCATATTTTGATTTATTCAATTTTTCATGAAAAAATTTGAATGGCAAGTGCTTGGGTCCGGTGGGTGGATCCTAGTGACCGAGTGAATCAGATAGACTAGATAAATTGGTTATTGGTTGAAGTAAAAGAATCAGTTATTTGATACCTACTATGGATCATCAGTTTTTGGTGGTAAAACTGAGATGTTATAATCAATCAAGTAGCACACTAGCACAGTTAATCAAGGAACTCTTCATCTCCGTAGGCCCTCCTCGACCGTCTCTTTAATAACTCACAAGCACAAACAGATCCAAAATTCTTGATGATGCTTAAACATTCAATCCTAAAATCAGCATTAACATGAAGAAATGTCAGAACATGTTCTCAGGGCGAGGAAGAACAAGAAAATAAGTCTGGAAAATAAAAGGCAGGTGGTTGATCATTTAAAAAGTACAAATAAATTTAGACGAATGGCTTAACATCATGAATGATTCAAAAATAACAGACATTTAAAATACAAATCCTCCTTGTATGAGAAAAACGTTGTTACTATGGCATCGTGCCGTGCTCCGAGGTACATATCTTACCTCTCATCAAGAGCAACGCAGACAATTGGGTAAAAAAATAGGAAAACAGGCCAAATTAAATGTTTCTTGCTGACTCGATGATACATGATAGCTATAGAATGATAATGAATAGCAGCAAAAGACGCAAGGCGCAAGTTAGAGGTCTTTTGAGTCGGAGCAAAATTAAATTCCAGTACAAGTGTTTGTCCATATCCCAACAACGTCTGTTTCTGGCGAAACAAAACATGAAATGACCAAATAAAGGCAAGTCAAATCAGCACAACAATAATAGCAGACGAGAGTTCACATCGGATAGTGACACTAGCAAAGCCAAAAATAGCGGACAGAAACATTGTAGATGCAAGCGGAAAGCAAAGCTGAATTAAAATTTATCAATGAGCACAAGAGCATAATCGTAGTGAACCCATAAAGCAAAGACAAAATGAAAATGTCATTGGAGATAGAAGATTACGAAGATACCAACCGCACCGGAGGCAAATAAGAATTATTTCAAGAATACTAGCACCACCAAATAAGAGCAGTTTATTTTATCATAGAAAAGGCTGCAAAAGTTACAATCCATGATCAGCCTGGAAAAGTAGGATTTGACCAAAAAAACAACCAAACGGTTGTCATGGCAGTGCTTCAATAACACACAGCCATAGTCAAATACCATGAATCTCAGGCATCAAACAAACTGTGCAAAAGCAACCATCCTAGACCAACACTACAGAGCTGACGTAGAGCACACACTGCAAACAACATAGGACTCAACACACCTGAAACTCAGCACTTCAACCTGCAAACTTTAACAACATGATAACTTGGCTAAAACACCAGAGAAGCAAACTATCAAGCTTCCTTGGTAAGACGAACCAGGATCACAGTTGAAACATCTACGACCATGACATAACTAGGTTTGGAAGTAGAAAACTACAACCAAAACCAGGATTGAATATGGTAATTCCATAACCAAGGCCAAAAATTGAGAAAAGCAAGCGCCATTGGATTGGATGACTGCTTGCCGCCTCAAAACAGAGTTCCTTTCCAAGAACAACTGTAAAAAAGAACTAAGCCATAGGTCCATGGAAATTGCCCAAAAGGTGAAAGGCCAAGTCCAGAGGACATGAACCAAAAAACAAACTGAAAGATACTTCTGTTTTTCCACACTTTTCTGGCGCTGAAGGTCATGAAAGAAGTCCGATGACTAGACTCCAAAGAAACTCCCTTGCACCATTTGTTTAGTGTTTTCTACTTCTACGAAATGATATCGCACCACCATAGTTTTTGCTCAAGCACTGCAACTGCATCACTGCTGATCAAGTGGCACTGCTGAAGATTCAGGCCCACTACTGACTGCCCCATATTTGCCAAGAATGGCAGACATTTTGTGGTGATTGAGCAGCTTGCAAGAGAGAGAACGCGCAAGCTAAGCTGCTTCGCAGATGCAAGGACTGCCACGCCATAGTTACCTATTGAGCAACCTGATAAATCCAGATCATCAAGCACAGAGCAACAGTGAGAAATGGCCATGAGGCTCCTATCAGTGATCTTTGTACAACCATCAAGATTAAGCATTTTCAGAGTACTTCCATGTGCCTTTGCTAATATGGTGATCAATGCATCAGAAACATTAACACAACCTCTTAAATTTACCTCCACAAAACCCACTTTAGAATTCTTGATTAGTGGAATAAGCAAAGCATCAGTAACTCCAGCTTGACCACCCAAGTCTATTTTCTGTAACTGGGGGCAGACCTTCCCCACCATTTGTAGGCTAGCACTTGTTACATCTGGACAGTCCTGAATTGTCAAGGACTCAAGTGACATGCATGATGGCAGTTGGGGAGGGGCATAAGGTAAATCTTTGATGCCCAAGCATCTCATTAGGGTAAGTGAGTTCAACTTTGGACAATTGAAAAGAACACTGAGGACACCCATAGAAGTAACACGATTACAGTCCTCAAGGTGCAAAATTTCAAGTGTCTTAGCTTTTTCAGCAAAGGCTCTCAAGCCAGCATCAGATAGGTAGCAAGATTTGCGAACAAAAAGCTGCTTCAATAACGGGGAACCTTTTGCAACAGCTTGCAAGCCTACATCAGTGAGCCCACTACAACAGGTGATACTGATGGATCTCAACTTCTGCAACCCACAAGTATTACCCATAACCCAAAATCCCCTCTCCCCTACTTTCTTCAGACTAGCCAGAGACAGATCTATTAGATTCTTCCCATATTGGCCAATAACTGCAAGGGCTAAGTCAGAAATGTTCAAAGCTTGAAGTTTTATCCTTTCCAAAGAAGAAGAGGGAGAAGAGACCAAGCTTGCAATTCCTTGGTCGCCAACTTCTGGGCAGTCTTTAATAGTAACATATTTCAATTTGGAACAGCAACGACCAATAACCTGAAGAGCTTTATTACTTATGGTTGAGGATGCCTCGATATTAAGAGTCATCAAGTTGGGGCACTTCAGAGCAACAGCCATCAAGCCCTTGTCTGAGATTTGAGGACAGTGGCAAAGATCTAATTTTTCCAACAATGGGCATTCATTAGCAATCTCTTCCAGACTAGCATCAGTGACCAACGGTACCTTCCACATAGATAAGACCCGAAGTGAAGGGCAAGCATGAGCAATTGCAGAGAGCCCAACATCAGAGACCTTAGTTGAGTCATTTCCTTGGATGAAAAGTTTGCCCAGTCCACCACGACTACAAGTTCCTAGTGCAATAGCAGAGAGTCTAATATCAGTAGCTTCCTCTGCTTCCAAGCGCCTGGTAAGAAAGCCATTGTTCTGAATTTCCTGGTCATTTACAGAGGGATGCTCGTTCAGATCTGGCAAGGGCTTGCTCACAGATTGGAGGCTAGGCTTCATCCTACCAATAAGTTGAGAAGAACAGATGCTGCTCAGTAGCATGAGCCAACGTTTAGAAACACAAGCAGAGTTGCTTCTTTCTTTATCTCCCGGCAACCGTCTGAGGATCTCAAAGAGGCACTCATCAGGCAGAGTGTCAATTGAACGAAGCTGCTGTTTTCCCTCTGCAGCTTTCTCTCCAGCTCCGAGGATGAGCGGAGCAGTGACTCGGGACCTCTTGCGAGGAGGGCAGTAAACATCAACTTTACTAGCAAGAGACACAAGAAGGCTCGCATCAACAAGATTCGAAAAGAAAGGGCCACTAGGATAGATATCATCACTCCCTGCAGAGACAATGAAAACAAAAGGATATAGTCAGTCCAGGAAACTGATTACCATACAAGCAAATATCCTCAACATAGCACTAAAAACAGACGAGATGCTATTGTTGGAATTGCATATTTCACTTGTTTCTGAAGTTCTTGGCGAAATACAAGAAATTATGTTCAATATCCTTAAAGGCATAGCACAAAAATCTACTCCCCGAAATAGCAACAAAAAAAAAAAAAAAAAGAAGCAAAACCAATCAAAGATCGGTAACTATGAATTGAGAAGCCGAAGTCAAACCAATCTCAAAGGTAAAAAAGCATGAAGTATCGACAGATCTGCAGCGTCACCTCGATTTTAGCAAATTTTTACAGCACAAAAAGGGTCTAACCATCGAAATAAACAACAGGAAGAAATCAAAACCAGGATCTCAGAAAGCCCTACAGATCCAGCCCCAAATCAACCAATTCCTCCCACAACACGGAAAGATTAGCCAATATTACAAGGATCGAAGAGGGATCACCTCCTCGTTTGACAAGAGCTGCCATGAGTGCGGACTAGCAGGAAGCCACCCCGAGCAGCCAAATCCAAGCAGCAGCAGCACCAGCAGCAGTAGCAAAATCCCGAGAGAAAGGCCGCCGACGAACGGGAAAGCATGAGGCGAAACAACCCCTAACAGATCGAGCAACCCAAAAGGGCAAAAAAATTTGAAAAAAAAAAAAAAGTAGAAGCGAGACGAAGAAAGAGGCTACGGATTTGGGGAAAGCGGGGCGTTCTGTGCACCTCACAAAATGCAATAAGCAAGGGGGGAAAAGGTCTAGGGGGGGATCCTAAAGGAGGTTCGGGGGGATGAACGTGGACGGACCAAGTGGGCCAGCCATGACCAATTTGGGATGGCTTCTTTACGCGTCTCTCTCTCTTTTTTACTATATCCATAGCATCAGCGGGCAAGAGAGGGAGACTCTATGGTTACGTGACAGCCTGGCTGGGTCAGAGTAAATATCGGACCGCGTCCAGCGTGGGCACCGTTGCATCCGTCCACAGGGGAGGGGAGAGTATCCTCGGTCAGTTGGCTGCCCGGCAGACCGTGTGGGGCTCGAGCCATTGCGTCAGCTCCGAAGGGGAGTGCCTATGGTTTGTTGCCGGCCCGCTTAGCGTGCATTACAATAATAAACAGTGTAATTCTTGACTTATTATTATTATAATAGCAGTTGTAATATGCAGTGTTTCAATATTAAAAAATAATAATTTAAATATAACTATAGTAATTACCATCTCGAAGTTACTACATAATTATATTAATATAATATTGATTAAAAAATGTTAATATTATATTTTTTAAAGCCGTTGACCAGTGAGGATCACATTTTAGTACCACTCTAAAATCTATTTATCGCACAGGACAAAAGTTAATTCTCCAAATTTGGAGTTGGGCATGTTTACATAAGCAAATGTGCCTGTAAAGAAAGGTTCAAAGTACCTAAAAACTAAGGGAAAACCTTCTCCAATCACTTTCATGGAGGACAAGGTAAATTATTGAATTGTAGACATAGGTATTAAGGGTTAAGGTATAAAATATCATACTAGTATTGCTACTTTTCGAATTATCTCAGTTGCCTATAGTTATCATACTAGTAAATTATCTCAGTTACTATAATATTTTTTATTGTCCATATTAATTTATAGAATGATTATAATTTTAAGCAAAATTTAAACTTGAATTAGTATTAAATTTAAGATGAAATTAGCTTAAAGTATATGTATAAAAAAATGATAGTTGAGCAACAAGATACGTAATATGTTTGGATTTTAATTTTTTTTTAAAAAAAAAGCTATCAGAAATCAATAATTCTAAATAAATTGATTAGCAAATCAGTTTGTCCAAATTGACATAAAATAGGCTTAAACCCATTGAAACTTAACTAGAATTTATTTAAGTTTCCTTGCATTATAGAAAATTCATTTCGATAAAAACAATTCAAACTGTATGATGATTTATAATCAACTTGTATCTTCAAAATTAATGGTATATCGACCATTATAAACTCTTAAACACTAAGTAGAAGTTTGATATTTCTTGTGTTCAAAAAGAGTTTATTTTATTAAAATTTTATGGCAAATTATTTCATAAAATTGTGTGCACATTATATATCAATTTTAAGAGTGCAAATTAATTTATAAATTATTTTGTGCTTTCAAAATCAAAGATTATTTTAATTATCATGAGCTTCAATAATTCCTAACTAAACTAGTAATATTTTTAAATTCGAAAACATTAAAAAATTTAACCGTTAGATGTTTTACGAAAGAAATGAAATATGTTTTGTTCAATTTTAATTAGTGAAGTAAACTTTTAGTGAATTGCCCTTTAGCTATGAAATATGTTATTTAGATAATTTGATTAATTATTTAAATTCTAGTATTTCTATGAGCCATAACATTATAATGAACTTGGAAAATCCACATACGGTTGTTGTTATTTACTGCTTGACAATTATGCATTAACATGTATCCTAATGAGCTGTAAGCAAGCCATAATCCAGCTCATAAATAAGCCAGTAAAAGAGCTCAATAATATTAGTGAATTAAATATGCAACTATTTCAAATTTATCTGTTTAGTTTAGCAGATTGTTCATCTCATTCATTTAATTAATTTTTTTGTATGGACGTACATAAATTTAAAATAAACAATAAACATGTAAAACAATCCAAACAGCTCCACCAACACTTCCACAAAGTTGCAAAATCTGTAGCCACGCAATCTAAATGGCATGCATGAGCTGCATTCATTCCATGGAATCTATTCCATGTGCAATAGCAAGTCGGAACTAAAAAAATAAGGAAACAATATTAAAGAAAAATGTAGCACGCCAAAGGGAAAGTATCATTATTATCAAGAACACAAGATGACCATTATTAAACAACTTTATTTGATTATAAAATAAGGATACGACACGTTACAGTTTTCCATCAGCCTGTAAAAATAGGATTTGGCGAATAAAAAACAACCAAACAAGGTTATCATGGCATGCGATAATAAAGAATTATGCAGCCTAGCCAATCCCCATGCATTCAGGCTTCTGAAAACATTACAAAAGCAACCAAATAAGACCAGAGCATTACAGACTCCAACAGACAAGATTACATGGGGCATACGCCCAGAGCCAAAACAGCACTAGGACTGGCTCATCTGAAACTTCTGGATGCGAGTTCACTTGACAAGTATTACCGATATGAAAACTTGGCTAAAACACCAAGAGAAACAATGTATCCAGCTTCCTTGGTAATAAGAACCATGATCATAGAAAAAACACAAAAAACATGAGATAACTAGACTTGTAAGCGAAAAACTAGGACTGAGACTGCATATGGTGATCACCGTAGCCAAGGCCAAAATAGAGGAAACTAGCAGACACTGAGAGCCTGCTAAATTTTCCAAAAAAACAGAGTTCCTTTGTTAAGAAGATCTGTAAAAATGTATCAGCCATCAAGATCCACGGAGGGTGACCAAGAGTTGCAGAGCCCAAGCCCAGAGGAGGACGATGAACTAAAAAACAACCTGAAATGAACTTCTGTTGCTCATAGCTTCACTTCATCTAGAAAATGATATCACACAACCACAACCTCTCCTCAAGCAAACTGATTGCATCAGTGCTGATCCAGTGGCAGTGCTGCAGATTTAAACCCACAATCGACTGGCCCATGTTTACCAAGAAAGGAACACTTTTCTGGGTGATCTTTGAGCAGCTTGCAAGAGAAAGCATACGCAGGTTAAGCTGCCTTGCTGATGCCAGGATTGCCACACCATAGTCACCTATCGTGCAACACGATAAATCCAGGTCATTGAGCACCAGACAGCTTTGTGCGATTGCCATGATGCTTTTATCAGTGATTTTTTTGCAACCATCAAGATTAAGCATCCTGAGAGTGCTTCCATGCGCCTTAACCAACATAGTGACCAGGGCATCAGAAATGTCAACGCAACCACTTAAATTGACCTCCACAATACCCACCTCAGAACTCTGGATCAATGGAATAAGTGAAGCATCTGTAACTCCAGCTTGACCACCAAAGTCAATTTTCTGTAACCTGGGGCAGATTTTCCCAACCACTTGTAAGCTAGCACTTGTAACACCAGGACAGTTTCGAATGGTCAAGGACTCAAGTGACTTGCATGATGGCAATTGGGCCGGAGCAAAATCCATATCTTTGATACCCAAGCATCTCATTAGAGATAGTGACTTCAACTCTGGGTTGCATGTCAGAAGAGCACCAAGGACACCCATAAGAGTTAACTGGTGGCATTCCTCAATATGCAAATTCTCAAGTGCCCTTGCCTTTTCGGTAAAAGAAACTAAACCGGCATCAGATAGGTCACCAGATTTGCGGACAAAGAGCTGCTTCAGAAAAGGTGAACCTTTTGCAATAGCTTGCAAGCCTACCTCTGTAAGTCCGTTGCAGTGGTTGATGGTGATGGATCTTAACTTCTGTAACCCACAAGTATTGCCCATAACCCAAAATCCCTTCTCCCCCACATTCTTCAGACTAGTCAGAGACAGATCCGTTAGATTCTTCCCATATTGGCCAACAACTGCAAGGGCTAAGTCAGAAATTTTCAAAGCCTGAAGTTTTATCCTTTCCAGAGAAGAAGAGGGAGAAGAGACCAAGCTTGCAATTCCTTGGTCGCCAATTTCTGGGCAGTCTTTGATGGTAACATATTTCAATTTTGTACAAAAACGACCAACAACCTGAAGAGCTTTATTACTTATGCTTGATGATGCCTCGATAGTGAGAGACATTAAGTTGGGACACTTCTGAGCAACAGTTATTAAGCCCTTGTCTGAGATCTGTGGACATTGGCATAGATCTAGCTTTTCCAACAATGGGCAACCATCAGCAATCTCTGCTATTCCAGCATCAGTGACCAAGGGTACCATGCACATAGATAAGACCCGCAGGGAAGGACATGCATGAGCAATTGCAGAGAGGCCAACATCAGAGACCCTAGTAGAATCACCTCCTTGGATGAAAAGCTTCCCCAGCCCACCACGGCTACAAGTTCCAAGTGCAATAGAAGCAAGTCTGATATCAGTAGCTTCCTCTGCGACCAAACGCCTGGTAAGAAACCCGTTGTTTTCAGTTTGAATCTCATTTACAGGTACAAGATTGTTTAGGTCTGGCAAGGTCTTCTTCATAGATTTGATGCTAGGTTTCATCGGAGCAGCAAGCTCAGAAGAACGGATGCTGCTCAGAAGCATAAGCCAACGTTTAGACACACAAGCAGAGTTGCTCCTCTCCTTATCTCCTGGCAACCGTCTAAGGATCTCAAAGAGGCATTCATCAGGAAGGGTGTCGATTGAGCGGGGTTGCTGTTTCTTGTCTGCAACTCTCTCCCCTACTCTGAGGACGAGTGGAGCAATGACCCTGGACCTCTTGCGCGGAGGGCAGTGACCATCAATAGAACGAGCAAGTGACACGAGATGTCCCTGTTCCATGTGGTTTGAGAAGAAAGGACCGCCAGGGCAGATATCATCGCTGCCTGCAAAACCAAGATAGAAAATGCCGATCAGTCCCAGACATCGAGTATATGCATGAATTAAGGACGGAAACAAAATTTTTGAAAAATAGATCTCAATAGAAACAACAATCCTAGAGCAGTACCATAAATCTTTTCCAATTTGTTTTAAGTATTAACAAAAATCTATGCTTATTGTATTCAAATATTTCCGATTTCTTCTAAAAAATGAATTTGAAACAAAATTAATCAATCATTCAGAAACGAATAACGATTAGATACATGAATTTCAGCAACAATTCAAAGCAAACGATTTCCGACATGTAGAACGTGATACAGAAAAACAAGAAACCATACAGATCCAGCCCCAAACTCGACGATTTCCAACATCCACAAACAAGACGAGCTAAAAAGGGAAAACATAAAGTTTACCTCCACGGTTGACGAGAGCTGCCATAAGTGCAGATGAGTACGGAGCAACCCCGAGGAGGCGAATCCGGCCACCACGAACCACACCCGCGAAAATAGCAACAAAAAAGAGCCAATCGAGGAGACAAACACCACCTTCAGATGAACAAAAATCTCAGAACGCATCCATAGAACATCCCCAGAAGCGCAGAGGGAAAGATGGAGAAAGGAAGGAGACGGAGAGGAGAATGGCTTGGGAGGAAGAGTCGCGGCCTCATGAAAAAAAAAAAAAGACGGGAAAGAGGACGGAAAAAAAAAATGAAAGCGACGGGTGATGGACGGTAAAGATGAGATGGAGAAGACGATCTGGACGATGGACGTCCCACGAGGGTCATATTAATTACGCCTTTGCCATTTGAATGCACTGCATCTGTCCCTGCACAAGGAGGCAAGTGGCGAGGAGATGGCACGGCAATTGCCAAAGGGGGACGCACGGAAAAAGGCAGCAAAATAATAATAATAATAATAATAAACGTTTATTACCATTGATTTTTGCATAACATAATACTGTAGCTAAGGATAGCAACGCGAAATCGCTATTAAGCAGAGAAAATTTGTGGAGGCAAATTAAAAATACAAAACAAGTTGGAATAAAAGAATGGAGTCACCAACCAAGGTACATTAGGGTGGCCCGCCGTCCATGTATCTCCGCAATTGTGTGTACAAGTGGGTGCGTTTAGACTTTAGATTAGCCAATTGCCATTTTTTTTTCTCTCTCAGAGCAATGCATGGACCTGGCTGTGTTTTGTCCGCATGCATCGAGTGCGAGTACGTAATCATAATTTATGACGTACGATCTAACGTGGTGGGGTGAGTCAGAACGAATGCATGCATCCGAGGCTTTTAAAATTCAATAAATAAAATAAAATGAAGATACATCTGTACACTGGCCATCGCTATCCGCGTTGCAGCTTGCAGATAAAGTTGCATGGAAACTTCATGCGGCCTCGCCTTGTGTCTCCTATCCCAGTCTGTGCATGCATGTTATTTATTTATTTATTCTCGCTTTAAATATTTTCTCTGTAATTCGATCTTTTTATTCAATTGATTGTTGGATTTATGTCGATATTTACCCTTCCTCATCGTGACAAATTATTTACCTGCCCACCATGTCACCCATTGCATGACGCCGCCACGACGCCCATGCGTGACGTTAGGCCTCTTGTGGACGAGTACCGGTGCTTGCGAGCTTCGGTCTCTAGCGTGCGGATGAGGTTGTTCCACGTGGGCATCGGCTTGCTCCTCTAAAGTCGTTTGGGTTTATTTATTAAACTTCATTTTATTTATTATTATTATTTTATTAGCATAAAATGTTTAAGTCATTAATTCTAAAACTATAAATCTTCCAAATCTCAAAAACTCCAGTAGCCTTTATCAACCATTAAATACATTAAAAAATATTCATACGGACAACCACAATAGTTCTCATTCTCCATAATTTATTATTCTATTTGGACAGAACAGTTAGAAATCGAACTGTAAACACTTGAGAATTAAGTTAGTCAGTTAGACGCTACTATTTCAAATGAATCAATCAACCATTGAAATTATAAAATTTAAAAAGACTAAAAAGATCTTTAATTATAGTTTTAAGAAGCTAATCTGAACTTTTAATTAGTTGGAATTAAAAAATATATAATTCCAAAAAACTAACTTAATTTTTCAACCAAATGTATATTGCCCTGTGCATATCATCCTGCATGAGGTGCATAACTGCCTAATTTATTGTCCGATTTGTGCATCATCCCTCCAACATGCACCCCTCCTCGCCCGTGATTCTAACAGCCATCTGCGTTATCACATAACCCCTTAATCCTTAGGTGTCTTCTACACAATTCTCTAGCCTCGATCCGGCGACCACGAGCAGCAGAGGTGCGGCAAGGTGTGACGGAGACCGTTGCGACGATGAGGCACGGCCTCCATTATGTGTGCACTGTCGTTGTTGATTGTCGAATTTATCAGAATTCATCATTGTCAAGCCGTCATTTGTACTATAGTCAACTACTGAACTCTAGGAGACGCCGACACTATCCGATCGTGGTCAAATTTCGGACGAATCACGACCACTAATGCGGTTGCCGCCTGAGGCCAAATTGCGGCTAAAATCTGACCGCAGTCGGGCCGACGTCGTGCCAAACACTGATACCAACTAGTCCCCGATCGCGGATGAAATCCGACTGTCATCGAGCTAGACACCGATGCCAGCCAGACCCCGATTGGATTTCGGCCTCAATTTAATCGAAATTCGACGATCAATCGCGCGAGGAACGACAGAATCAGCGAGGTTACTGTGCATATATATATAGAGATGCTCACAGATGAATTCTGTAAGATATATATATAAGAGATATCCTGCGTGACACATGCTTGTGCGACTGTGCGCGACGCGGCTGCCAGTGGCCATTCAGCAGTCTATTTCTTCAGTGTCAACAGCGACGACACTATAGGCCAACACCTGAACCGTAGGAGATGTTGGCACCGTCTGATCGCGGCCACTAGCGACAGTGATTTTGACGGTCAAAGTTAAATTTGGATGATTGGCAAGGAGGTTACTGTGCGTCACGCAGGGTAAGGAACGCAAGCTATCAATCCTGTGTGTGTGTGTATATATATAGGTTTAATATGATAAACAACTCATCCTAAGCACCTTCATTGTCCACCGTCGCTCCTTTTGGGTTCAAGGATTGAGCTATAATACGTAGTGATAGGACGGTGGACGCCGAAGGTGCTCATGGCTATTCCATCAGATAGAAGGTGGAGAGCCATGACATTATAAAGTACGCTCTTAAAGCTTTTCCTAGGACAACATTATAGGCATCGATGGTTGATACTTACAAAGTTTCCCGAGATCTTTCTAAGATTAGATTAGATAAACTTTTTTTAGAATTTGAAAACAAACTAATTCATCCCAGATCGAGAAAAGTATAGCTTTGTTTGTAGGACAAAAGAAGATAAAAGGCAAACCAACCCTCGAAGACGACGAGTCCGATTCGGATCTAGACGACGAGTTCAAAACAAAGATCGTCAATCTTGTTCGAAGACTAATCAAGAAGAGAAGGTGTACAAATAAATCAACAAAAGAGAAGAATTCTAGCACAAATCAAAATGTAAAGCCAAGCAAGACTTCAAGTGCTACAAATACAACAAGAAGGGATATTTCGTAGTCGATTACTCCAAGCTAAAGTCTAAACCAACCAAGAAGGCACTTAGAGCTACATGGGAAGAATCATCGTATGAAGAAGAATGAGACCAAATCAACAACCTTGTCCTGATGGCAAGACCCTCTGAGTCCGAATCCGAGTCCAAGTTTGAGCTTGACTCCGAGTTCTAGACTGAATCTGAAACAAGTCACAGATCCGTATCCATTTCTGAAGGTTCGATAAAGGTATGTCATTCTACAATTAGGAACTTATATACTGCAATTAAATATTTAAATAAAAACTTAACTAAGTTTGAATTTAAAGTCAAGTCTCTTCTTAAGGAAGTTGAAATTCTTAAGAAGATCAATTTAACCTCTTCCACTATCCA
>JBAMHZ010000041.1:351327-367862 GCA_037177395.1 Alpinia galanga
GAAATTTGACATATGTCCTTTTGAGAGATGGGGAAATAACATTGTGACACGTGTTTTATACCACATGTGATAAGACGACTAGGGATAGTGAGAGTCATATTACTTGAGACAATAACTTGATATCTTCGAGCCCCACTGTATGAGATCTGAGATCTTCTAGGTGAGATTTCTAATGCCCTTATGACTTTCGGCTATTTCTTGAGGTCTTGATTTAGTGTTTGCTATTTTAGTCTGTTTATTAATGGCCTGGAAGATAAATTAAGATATGAGGGATGGATTTAGGAAAGCAGCTGAGTTGAGACTCATAGATTCAAGTTTGGGAAAAGGAAGACTAATTGACATTGCATCATTATCTTGTATTCACCGATTAATCTTTTATGTTCCTTCATGTATGAATTAAACATATTAGTGAATATAATGTCGAGCGATATTTGGGAATTACTTTCGATGAGGAAAGTAACCCGATGGATGTAATTAGTCTTAGATCTGGGGTATAGTGAATTTTTTCTTTTGATACAATGATGACTACTCAATCATCCTAACAGGCGTACAGAGCAGTCTTTATTTGTAGGTGTACTTATTAGTCGCACGACGTCCAACCCTGTATGAAAAAGCATAGTATAGTGATGTGATGGGTTGCATGAGTTGTTATCTAACGACGGAAGTAAATTGCCCTCGTGTGCAAGTGAAAGATGTTGGTTAATGCCTACATAGGGGCATTCAAAATGGAATAATGGAATCATGAGGTAATGGATGATCCATTATCCTATATTCTTAAAACCTACCTCCCATATAAATACTTCTTGTGAGAAGCATATAAAAGAGTGAGAGAAGGGAAATATATATTTTAGAGAGTGCAGAGAGAACTTTCATCTTGTTGAGAAGAACAAGAGGGTTATCATCTCATAATCATCAGATTGAGGGCTAAGACGTTGTGACGCTGTGGTAACAATTTGATATCCGTGACTATAATGTCGATTTTGAATTGTTCGTGATCAGAGTTAGCAGTTTTTGGAGTTTTCTGCATTATCGATTGAAGTATATTACAAGCTCAATCCTTTTATGATTCTGGAAAAAAAATACTTTCGCTGTGAGATCAATACGCCGGCTAGAAGGGGGTTGAATAGACGATGATGCCGCTTCGCTTGCTTACACAAGTACTAACACAAAAATCAATTTGCACAGCGGAATATAAATATTTAAAGTAAGCTAAATGAAGGACACAAGATTGTGGTCCGACGACACGTCGATGTAACGTGGTTCGGAGGTAAGACTCCTACTCCACGATTGTTCGTAAGGTGGACGAGGCTTGCGATCTTTCGGTGGATTAATCCCTGGAAACTCCGACTAAGTCGTGCTCCTTCTCGGTGAAGAAACCTCGCACAAACTCGTTGCAATCTCCGCAAGCAACCACGACTTCTCTCAGACTACTAACAGGGGTTTACCACCTCTATTTTGTCATCTTTAATCGAGCTCCATGAGCTCAGTTAAATAAGCAACGGTTGAAATCTCAAAAACTGGATTTCTGCCTATCAATCGATTGATGTCTCTACTAGTCGACTGGTAGTGGACTGTTGTGATGCCAACGGCACTCCAACGGTTCTATTACACGTTGGATAAGTGGATCAATCGACTGGTGTTTGGTGATTACTGAGACAATATGTTATTTGATTAGTTTGAGGAACTTGGCTCTTGATTACTTAGACAAAATGTTTGGCAATGACATTGTTATAGAATATTTTAATTAAATTGTAGGATGTTACTGTCCTACACACTCTGATCATACGATCTAAATCTGTGGACCTCTTTGTCTTCCTAGGTAGGATCTCGATAA
The DNA here is from genome assembly GCA_037177395.1 of Alpinia galanga. Lineage (NCBI taxonomy): Eukaryota > Viridiplantae > Streptophyta > Magnoliopsida > Zingiberales > Zingiberaceae > Alpinia > Alpinia galanga. Next base: position 353,162 of record JBAMHZ010000041.1, read on the forward strand.
TGACAATTATAGGGTGAAGAAAGATTTGTGCTATGCCAAAAGCGGTGCCAAAGAGTTGTGCTAGCTCGTCTCTAGGATCCTCTCTGCTATATTAGATGCTATACTAGTCATCAAGTTGCAATTTTATCATCCCATTGTGTCTGTTGCTTTATTGCATCCTCAATGACCTTCATGCATTTTATTTCATTTATTGTAGAAAGAAGTCACTTCAATTCTCACCAATATATCTCAGTAAAGTAGTACTACTCGCATAACTTTACGATTAATCATTTCCTCTCTCTGGGTTTCCAAATTCAGATACCTGTAAAAGGGTTTTCATTCAAGAATTCTGAAGTTTTAAGCTGGGCCTATTGTGACAGTAGTAAGCCAGGCCGTTCTCATGCATTCCCTGATTGGTAAGTTTGTTATTCATATATATCCATGATCGTTCCTTTTCTGTCTTTTTAAAGATGTAACTACATATTCTCATACAGTGAGTGTTGGGTATTACATTCCACGACTGAGTTTGCTGAGGGTGTAATTGCGAGAACTGGCCTCAAGAAACTTTCAAATGAAGCCTTGGCCAAAGTGGCAGAAGAGTTGTTTCAAGAGTTCCAGGCTACAGGAATTAGTGCTCATCCAGTTTTCCTGAAAGCTCACAGATGGTTAGTATAGTTTGATAGTTCCTTACACGTGACTTTTTGATAACTCAATCAGACATGGTTTTCACTTGCCAAATATGATTTTCACAGATGTATTCGTAGTAGAATTTGTGCATTTTATATTCTATATATTTACTCTTCTCTAATCTAAAACGTGATACAACCATCCTATTCTCTTGTTTTTCTTCTATAATTACTTCTCCAACTCACTGATCAACAAACTCTGAACTCAGGGGCAGTGCCTTTCCAGCTATTACTGTCGGTGAGGATGACAAGTGTTTATGGGACAAGAACAAGAGGTTAGCCATATGCGGCGACTTTTGTGGGGGTCCTAATGTCGAAGGTGCTGTTCTTAGTGGCATACGAGCAGCTTCTAAGATGCTTGGCAAATCAAGCAACTCGTGACGAGTTAACTTGCACCCTACATTATCATCTGAACATTAAGACTACTGTATGAAAATTAGTGAACCATGGCTGTGGCAAACGAGTGGATCTTTCTCAGTCATTTAGAGAAGGATAGCGTAATTTGTTCAAAGGAATAATTGTTAGTGAATTTCTATGGGTTATCATCTGAAGATTGAGATTACATTATTTACTTATATGTATGAAATCTGGTGCTTCCTGGCAGTGGCAAATGAATGCTGGCTACTCGCATCACATGCCTTTCAATGTTAGAAAAAACTCGCATGCACAAGTTCACACGTGCTGATTTCATTTGTTGCTATTGTACGAAGAGAATTAGGTTAGTGAGATTTCAAACTGGACATAGTTGTTGCTTACATTACACAATTGTTTTTCGAGTGGTTTCACAGGAAAAACAAAGACACTCATACTGCAGCAAATAACTTATAAATAAAATATTAATATGAAGCCCAAAACTGCATTCACGTACTAACAACTCGGCCTTTTCTCTGATCCTTCCCTCACTTTTTCTCCCTTGACTTCCACGACGAGTCCTTGACGCAGTACTTCCTCTGCGTGCACCTCGTGCAGTTGTAACACGTTCTCCAGGAGCCACAACACCTCTCCCATCGTCGGCCGCCTCTTCCCCTCGTCGGCGAGGCACTTCTCGGCGATCTCAACAAACTTCATCACCGACTCCGGCGAGTATCCCTCTTCCTCCTTCAGCCGTGGGTCCACAATCCGCTCCGCCGACTGCTGTTGCAGCGCCCACTCCGCCAGGCTGATCTGCTCCCGCGGCAGGCTCGGGTCGATCACCGGCCGCCCGCACACCACCTCCAGCAGCACCACCCCGAACGAGTACACGTCCGATTTCTCCGTTAGCTGTTGTCGCCGGAAGTACTCCGGGTCCAAGTACCCGAAACTTCCCTTCACCGCTGTGCTAACGTGCGTCCGGTCCACTGCCGGCCCGTTCTTCGACAGCCCGAAGTCCGCCACCTTCGCCACAAAGTTCTCGTCCAGCAATATGTTGGTGCTCTTCACGTCCCGATGGATGATCGGCCTCTCTGCCCCTGTGTGGAGGTAATTGCAGACCCCGGGCGGCGCCGATGCACGCCTCCACGCGCTGCCGCCACGTGAGCGCCGGCCGGTGGCGGCCCAGGAGGTGGCTCCGCAGCGTGCCATTCGCCATGTACTCGTACACCAACACCATCTCCCCTTGCTCGTCGCAGAACCCAATCATGGACGCCAGGTGCCGGTGACGGAGTTTCGACAGCATCTCGATCTCCGTCTCGAACTCTCTCACTCCCTGGTCCGATTGCTTATTGGCTCGCTTGATCGCCACCATCACCCCCTCATTGATTTCACCTCTGTAAAGTTTACCGAACCCCCCTGATCCAATCACCAACGCCTCGTCGAAGTTCCTAGTCGCAATTTTAATCTCTGCCACTCTGAATCTTCTCCCGACCCTGTTCTTGTTCGAGCTGAGCGAACTCTTGATCGCCACCGCATTCTTTGTGCTTCCCGGACTCTTCTTCCGGAGAAGTAATAAACCAACATAAAGCAACAAAACGAAGCCCACTAATCCGACACCGGCGGTGGCGGCCGCCCATAAAGTCCTATTCTTCGTCTTTTGAGCGATTTTGTTACCGTGTGCTGCGCTGATTCGCGTGTGAGCATGAGCGAGAATTCCGTTCCGGTTCAGCTTAAAGATCTCGACGCCGTTGAGCAGGGCATCCGCGCCGGATCCGCTCGCCAGCGAATTTGGCCCCAACTGCACCCACAGCGAGTCCACCCTCGGCGAGATCGCCTCCACGTAGTCCTCGTGGTACGCCTTGTTCTTCCCACCGGCTCGAACGAACACATCAAAGTTCTCCGCCGCAGTCTTGTTATTTATATAAATCCTAAAAATCCTCTGGTTCGGCTTGTCGTAGACGAGCTCGGAGAAATGCAACCTGATAAGGTAATCGAAGTTGGGATCCACGTCGAACCTCCACGACACGTTGAATCTCCTCTCCACCACCTGGTTGTCGGTCATCGTCCTCGCCGTCTCGTACACCAGCAACGGCGCGAAGACGGCTGTGTCGTTCACCGACGAGTAGGTCACAGCAGAAGTGTTACTGATGTTGTACGCCGCGTTTACAGAGAACATGAACTGCTCGTCTGAGTTCCACTTCCTCCACAGGTCTCGGTCTTCGCTTGGCTTGATTTCACGGCCGCCCACGTTTAACCTGTACATGGTCTCAATCCCGGAGCTCAGAGGGAACAGCTTGTCGATGACCGGAATCACCTCGAGGGCGTTGACGAAGGCGAACGAACCGAGTTCGGGGACGAACTCGATCCTGAGCTCGGTGAGGTTGACGCTGAGGGAGTATTCCTTGAACAGAGAGCTGGCGTTGGAGTTGCTCCTCGCGTTCTTCCAATCGATCTCGCCCGGAGCGTTGAACTTGGAGAGCAACTTGAGATTGTTGGCGAGCAAATCGAAGGAGGAACCATTGGCGTCGAAGCTGCCAAAATCGAAGGGGCGGAAGTGGAGCCTGATGAAGTAGTTCCCATGGAGCACTGTGAAGTTGAAGCTCGTTGTGGTGTTAAAGATCCGCGCAGTTTGATAGAGCGATCCATAGATCGGGTCTTCGGTGATCGTGGAAGAAGAAGCAGTGACTCCAACAGAGGATAATGTGAATCTTTGGCCGGGGCTTGAGTCGCCGATCCATTGCCTACCTTCCACTGTGATGCTAGAATTGCAGCCACAATTGATGAAAAGTGGTTTCGTCAGAGCTTCCACTGATGCTTCAACCGGAGACAGAGACGCAAGGAACACCACTGATAGGACAATGAATTCCATGTTCGATCAATCACAGGTAAAGTGAGGAGCAATGCAAAGCTGCTTCGATCGCCAATTAACCGCACATCTCTTTCAGAAACTCTCCATTCTTCCCTCGAGACTGAGGAACCCAACTGTGTTCATCATTGTTGTTTCGGAAACATACAGCTGGCCATTCCGATACTGAGGGCAAAAACAAGCAACTAATTAGCAAGAAAAATCCAAAACCCAATGGCTTCAAGCAAGAGTTTCTGGCAATGAAAAGGACCAAACCGAGATAGAGATTCTGCGAACTGGCTTCGCGTTGCATGGAAAGCCAACAACAGCCTGTGAAGAAAAGGAGGTGCTGCCTTCTCTCTCTCTCACTCTCTATCTTTTAAGAAACCAAAATGTGTTTGAAGTGTTTTGCTGCACAGGGAATGCGATGAGTTGTGGTACTACTAGCTTGGCATCGAAAGAGAGAAGCTGTAGCTAAGAAAGGGTACTGTAAGAAGCACATGTTTTTGTCCTTTGGCGGATGAATACATCAAATCTGCCATTAATCTTCTAGCACTGTATGTCACCCTGTCTCTTGTTCAGATTTTGAGTTTTTTAAAGCATAGATGAGTTGGTCTTGGATGATGATGAGTTAGACGAAGGGAAGGAAAATAATGGTTTTGTTTTAATACAAAGGGACAACTGAAGCAAAGGGGTCCATTCAATTGTATCATAATGGAATTTAGCCTTAACGCTATGACACTACCAAGCCTCATGCAGAGAATGCAAGATACAAAGAACTATTTTTGCTTATGCGTCCTATTTTTCACGGTGCTGTTGGAGGACGGGAATGAAAATTTTCCCATGAACTTGTAACTGATCACAGATATATTTATCATCATGGAATTCACTACTTTTACATGGAAAATTTTGAAGTAAATAGACTTAAGAGAGCCCTTTTCATTGGGAGAAAATGAAGGCGTGCCGTTAGGCCAGATGATGGATTCAGTATTGAATACAGTCAGGCATCATGGGATTGATTACAGGTGATCCGTGCAAGATTTTCCAGCATCGAATTTGCATTTATAGAAGGGACAGTACCAATGGTCGTTTCTTTGTTTATTCAGGTGCTCTTTTAAATGTATTTACTTCCTTCCACATTTAATTCATTCAAGTGATTAATTGCAGTCAAACAAGATTTGGACCCAGTGTCCCACCAGGAAAGCTTCGCACTATGAGTACAAATTTGGTGAGTCTGACATATCAAAAGGACCAAGTTAGTCGAATGAATTTGGTGTGCTAGATGACTAATAGATCAATCAAATTGAATGAATTAGGCAAGGCATATGACTTTGTGAACCAAATAGGCCAAATGGTTAGAACTTATAATATCTATCAAACATATAGACAAATCAAGTAGGTCAGATACAACGGGTGGGGTTAGATGATTAGATGTTGGTTCTTGCAGACCATATGGTACATGCACAAAACAAATCTAATAAGCCGCAAGCAATGGTCAGAGTGTGTGCCAATTTGTGGGATAGCCAAGCAAGACAAATTGACCAGATTGAATCAACCAATCAAGCTAGATCAATTTAATGAATTGGGCATCAAACTTTCCATACAGACCAAACAGATAAGTCCAGTGAAACAAGATAGACTGAACTAGTCAAAAACCTGGACACCTTGACATACTGAGTGGGATAGATAGTCTTTGCCCAACAAACAAGGAGAGTTTAACATTTTCTACTTAACTAATCTGATGGATCAAATAAACAGGGGATTAGAGGAATCAAATATAAAATTCCATTCAAGCTAACAAGGGATTAGATGAGTCAGACGTAAAATGAATTATTCAATTTATGATTCCGCTCGGTTCCATTTCATTTCCGCCCGTCTGTTCTCCATTTAGTTTTACCAGAGCATAACCTAAGAGATAAACCTCGAGATAACAAACTTCCTAAGATATAGAGTAATCCAATCTGGTATTCAAAACTGTGCAGGAACAATTGTACAGCAGAGTTTGTTATTCGCAGATAATTTTGCATGGTGAGCAATTCAGGTTGAAGCATGAATGGCACATCAGATCCTAACAATAAATTATTTATGTTCTGGTAAAATTAGGAAATCCAATCCAACTAAACTTATGGAGATGGTGATGCAACGCCCTTAACTTTTAAGCAATCACAAAATATCAAAGTCTAATGATTCATCGAGACTTGCATGACAAAACTGGCATAATATAATCACTGTTCCATAATATCAGATATAAATCCCTGTCAAGGTTCCAGATAACCCCGACTACCTAAGGTTTGAATTGGAGGGAGAATTATGTTATGTAAAACAATTGTCATGAATCAAGCACGCCAAGAGAATTGTGTTATGGCCTCAGAAATTTTTATCTGAGAATGCAGTGCATAAAATCAGGCTTACAACAGCACGCAGATCTGTAGGATTTAATACAATTTTTGTGGGGCAAACTAAAGTAGGCCATGCTAATAACAATGCAGGACGACCCATTTATCCATCAAAGTCGATGTTTTACTATTATGGCTACAATATTAACATCCAAAGGAGGGACAAGGTTGAAAAATGTTACTATTTTGCGCAGTGGCTACAGAACACCTGAAGGCGTCACTTCAAGTCTGAGAGCACAGCTCACAAAACAGTGATATAATCGCCATGGGTTGGCAACGATTGACAGACAGAGACTAATTGTCACTCGTCTGCATTCGAGTGTCTCATACTTTTGGGATCTTCAAAATCTGAAAGATAAAATGAGCCTGATAAATTATTTATATTAAATATGGACAATTATCAACAAGACATTGCTAACCAAATTGTAAATCAGCATGATTCATTCACTTTTAAATAATGCCAATAAAAGCACAAGACACCTAATTAGCCATCAGCAATATTTTTCACACATCATGTGGACCAATTAACTGTTCATAGCGTACAAAACAAGAATCATTTGGATATACATGCTTAGACAATTTTTTAATCAAGAATTGATAACTTCGTACACACTGCAGAATATCAGCGCCTATTAGTGGAATAACGAAATACTTAATAAACCACCGATTATTAGTGTACTTGGTAACCAACAGCTGACCAATGGTAATATGACAAATGTAATAGAATAACAAATGACAATAAATCACTACCAGCCAATATTTAATGTGCGAAGCAAGTTTGAAAATAACTTGACTATTAAATCAGTTGGTCCTCACCGATATACATATACAACAACAACCTGTGCACTTGGATTACAAACTCGATTGTAAAATCATGAGTTTTAAGATTTGATATTGAAACATTGACAGAAATAATTTAATAATGTATGTTTTACTGCAAGTTTAAAGAATAAGATAATCAACAATTAAGAATCTTCATAAGCAAAACGATAGACAATTAAGAGGCCAGGAGTCGATCATCTTTATGAAATAATGTATGTTCACTGCCCATTGTAACTTAAAGAATTAAGCACTCAACAACTAAGACTCTAATAAACAAAAGATAGACAACTGTGATGTAAGAAATCAGTCATCATCATGAAATAATGCATGTACACGGTAAGTTAAATAATGTATTCCCACTATAAGCTTACAGAATGAAGCAATAAGAAATAGACTCTAAGAAGCAAAAAGATAGCCAACTATGAGGCATGGAATCAATCATCATCAAACCACAACTATTTGGAGTCGCCTACATCGGTATTCCCACTATAAGCAGTACGGGCCAAGGAATCAATTACATTAAGCTCAAAGAAAGCAAAGATGCATGCAGGAAGCCAACTGTACTATAGGTTTTTTTTAAAAAAAAAATTGTGTGCAATTAGCATTTGGAATTTAGATATACCTTAGACGAAGCAGAGGTTAACAAGTAGCTGCTTGATATCACTACTAAGGTGAAATAACAACAAACAGTGATAAAAAAGAGAGTCCGGCAAGAAGCATGAAAATTCTGGTGGCGGGTAAAACCATCAGAGAAGAAACAATCACAATATGCAGAAGATGGTGAAAGGCGAGGAAAAGAAAACCATCACAAGATTAGGGTTGTTGAACATAGAGTAATGAACACTAGACAACGGATGCTTAAATAAACTATACTTAAGTTGGCTCATATGTTCTGCATATCGGCTAGCTAGCAGGAATGAGTTGATCCGTTAAATCAGATTGAGAATTTATGATTTGAAAAATGAGTGCCCTCAAACTCAATCCCATTTAGATTCTAAGATCTCTAATTTGGTTATATGACGTCTGACAGTGCACTTGTATGAGTCTGAGTCAACTTGAAAGTTTGAAAACATGATAAAGAAAGACAGGATTTATCAGAGAGTACTCATCACTGGAAGATCTTGGGTTTTCAAATCAAATATATACCATCTTTCGGACAATTATTGAAGTGACACGCAAATACCAAACTAGAAGTCCAACTGCTTAAATATATGATCTTTAAAAACATAACAGAGGCACTTTTTTCGATAACCTAACAGAAGTCAACTGAAAAGTCAATGTGGGAGTCACATAGCACCATGTTGCTAGAATGAAAAAGGTTAATTAAATTTATGATGCATCACAAATTGTTTTACTAAATTAACTAATTTGCATGATGCATTCTGATGTTGCTCCTTTATCTTCATTTATTTTCAGCAAGTTACACTAATAACTCAATCTCCATCATTGAGCTTGAGTTCTCCAAAGGAAGGTCGATAGGAAGGCAGCATCAGTCGGGCTTGTGCTTGTGTTAATTGCCTCCTTGGTGGTACAACTCTTAATCTTCCTTTAGTTTACTCAGTTGCATGACCATCTACTTTTGCAAATCAACTCAAGTGAGTTAACCACCTGAAGTGGCAGCACATGTTCTAGGTACCAAAGCACATGATCCATGGACATTCGTAATGTTGGGCTCCATTAAGAACATCCCTATGTCCTCTAAGAAACTTGTACAATGTCTTTGCGATGGCATTAGCAACATTGGCAATGATCATCTTGATCAAACCCTTCCACTTAACAACTCCTCTCCTCAAGGTTTACTAGCTCTTACAAGCGATGAGCGTTGATAGTACACAGTTTGCCTCAAGCAACACCACATTGAAGGAACACTTATTAGACATGTCCATCATCTACTGGCACCTAAAGTACTTAGAGTAAAGGTAGCTAAGCTTCCCTCCATATCCATCTTCATCTCATCTTCAAGCTTGCCAAGGTACATGTTCCCAATGTCATTGACATCAATGGCAGCGTTCTTGTTGAAGTTTTTGATTACTGCAAAGAACTAGGGAGAGGTAGTAACCAAGTTCTGTGGTATTCTTGTTGTCATGCCATATCCTTTGCTTGTCGTCAGATGTGTGAACCGATGCACCTCAAATCATTAGGATAATTGCACCTTTACCTTTAGAAACACTAGTATTTATTCAATAATAGAAATCACAGGATCTTTTAGTTCTCTGTTAACAACTTCAAGAGAGGCAAAAGTAAATTGCTCATGCTCACTACTGTACACATAACAGCTCAAGAAAAATTCAGTCAGCTAAATTAGCACATGCCAAAGAAAAGAAAAGGAAATACCTCTGCTTAAATCCAAGAATATAACCAATCATGAAAACTAGAACAACCATCAATAGCAAAATGAATAGAATAGACGCTATTCATATATTGTAAAATTCACTGACCCCGCATTTCAAAATAAGACCTCAAAATACATAACACTGGCTTTTAGTAGATAATTTCGATCAAATTGATTTCTCCCAATATTTAGAGTCTTCCACTTGAGAAATAGATGTTAATCAGCGTGTCAGTCGCATTCCTGTATAAACAACCAAAATGAGCCTTTTTTATTATTATTATTCTGGACTTTTGGTTGCACAAAGCTGATCGATCACACTTGAGAAATCTACTATCGGGAGATAAAATCTTCGATCTATGCATTAACATTGAATAATATAAGTAATTTTACCTTTCTAAGATAGATTTTTACACCGTCCTTCCGAACTCAGAAGGAATTCATCTCGAGGCAATAACTCCTCCTCTTCACAAGCATCGCAGCTGCTGACCTGTATGGCTCTTCGAATGCACTGGAAATCCAGCATATTTCTTTCGAACCTATAACACCACCACAATCTCCATTACCCGCAAACTCACTTCCCCACTCCTGGCTTGGCCGAACAGCCACAAGAGTTGCCCCCTTGAGCGCTACTCTATCATGGAGCTCCAGGTAGGGCGCATACCACAGCCGCATGCCGAGGGCTGGCACCAGAGTCCGCTGCGAGCTCCCAGATGATGAGAGCGGTTTAACCCTGAACTCCTGCAGCTGACTCCGGCCCATCGTGAGCAACCCTTGTCCATCAACGTCTGTGAGTTCTAAATTCTCGAGCGTGTCATGATCGGTGATGATCGACTGCAGGAGGTAATGCCGTGCTGAGGCGGCAATCAGGGAGCTGATCGTCCAGAACAATCTAAGCTTCAAGTTTCCGTTGCTGTAGAATGGTTCAGTCATGCTTCCGCTGTTATCATTCACATAAGCATCTTGAAAGCTAGAGTCAGTGTTGGGCTGGTTCGAGGATTTAGGAGAAAACGAAGTCAAGGAGAGGACGGAGGTGGCCCCGAGGATGACACAGCTGTCCAGGGTCGATCCAAAGTCTGCCCTCCACTTCAAGAGGACACCGTCGTCGAGGCCGAGCTCGCCAGCCGGGAGTTCAATCCGGAGATGGCGGATATCCTTAAAGTTCTTCAGCACTTCCGCTGGGGAGTGGTGAGAGACCTCAGACGGCATCGAGGAGGAAGGGTGCGACGACGGTGAGGACCTCCGGCTGGAGATAGCAGCAGGGGAGGGTGTGAGGATATGGCCAAGAACCTGAAACGGCTTGACGATGCCTCCAAGGAAGATACGTGCGAGGTGCGAGATGACTCCTCGGCCCCTATCCCCGCCCACACCTGGGGAAGCGGAAGGCTCGTCGGAGATAACGCAGTCGACGCGTACAAGGACGGACTCCACGAGTTGCGCGAGGGCGTGGAAGCGGCGGCATACCGCGCAGCACCGTCCCAGAGCTTTGACGTCACCAACCAAGTTGAATACGACGAGGAGCACGGAGTCCGGCAACCTATCGAAGTGATCGATCCCCTCCCCTTCCAACACCCCTGAAACCACCGGATCCCCAAGCCAATCCGTCGGATCCAAGGAAGCGGCGACTCCAAGGGACGCCATCGAACGGGATCGAAGGATTTGGGGCATGGCAAAGGTTGAAAAATTGATCGATCCCAAGGCTACCAAACCAAAAAGGGCGCCATTACCATTGATCGGGATAGGTCCGAGGATGGGGAGAGGATCCGCTCCCGGATCGGGACGGGGTAAGCCGGCGACGGAGTCGCGATCTCGAGGTCGCGCTGGAGAGGAAAAGGCGTCAGAAAGAGAGTGTGCATAAACTAGCGTGGTAATTCTAATTTAATAACAAATAAAATTTGTAACCTGTAAAATCAGTGGCGGATCCTCCCCGTCCCTAATTCTTCCCAAGTAAACAAGGAATCAAATTCTCATCAACACCGTCCAACTGGTTTGCACTTGTTTTTTTTTTAACCTGGTTAATCTCTGTGGATGATCAGTGTTGCCTCACGGTTTGAAGACGTTCCTTCAACGGTTGAACTAAAATGAACTGGAAGAGATTTCACATTGAGCTGGTGGTCCGAACTCCTTGCGATTGCTCGCTATATGCGCTAGAAGGGAGGGAGGAAACGAGGAATAGTCGCAATGGTTGGATAGATAATCAAATGTCATTTTAAACTAACTTTATAAAGTTTAGAAAGTAAAATAGCACTTAATTCCTCTTTAATTTTATAAATTGTTCCTTAATTCTTGTAAAATCGTATCATTTTAACAATTTCTTGTTAGATAGATAATCAAATGTCATTTTAACATTACTCTTGCTATTGATTAGATAAAATATAATTATAATAAAATTATAGAGGAGACTTTGATAATATTTATAGGCATCAAATTTGGTAATTGAATAAAACCTTTGTGAGTAAATTTGATGTTCGATTTGATAAATATTTGTTTATATGTATATAAGGTCAATTAAATAAATAAATATAAATAATTCATTAAACTAAATAAATAAACTTGAATATATATATATATAGAAAGAGAAATAATCTCCTGCACAACTCTTATGTGAGCACCTATGAACATCTCCATCACCCACCGTCCGATCAGGTAAGTACTATAGTCCAATCCTTAAACCCTAGGGGATCGAACGATGGATGATGGAGGTGTTCATAGATACTCACATAAGAGTTATATATATAACATCTAAACAAACCAAACTCAAACTCACAAAAAAAAGAAACTAAATCAAACTTAAATAACCATTTAAATAATTTAGTTCATTTTAGATTTAATTTGGCTCAATTGGATTATTTTATCAAACAGACTTGAATAACATAAAGTTTCACTAGGCTTGACTTGTAAAGGTGTGAAATTGAATGGGTAAAATAATAATAATAAATACATAGTGTTTTCTAAAAAAATAGTTAAAATTTGGGTGAAAAATATTTTTTTGTTAAATTTAGGGGCAAACTATGATTTATCAATATTTTAGGGGTGAAAGGAAAAAGTTAGCACACAACGATTGCCAAAGTGCAATCCTCTCCGGCTGCGCTTCAAGCACTGTTTATTTTCCAAGAAGGAACCCAAAAAAAAAAAAAAACATGATCCATGTTGAACATTCTTTCTCCATCTTCAAGTTCTGAATTATTTAAAGGATGTGAAGCGGTTGCAAACTATCACCGCTATGCCAATCCTAGTGAAAGGAGTTCTCACTGCAGAGGACAGTAAGCATTCTGATTCTTGATCCTATCTGTTTATTTAGGTTGGATATTGCACAGACATGTTACCATTTTTTCACTTCCAACATACAGCAAGGTTGGCCATTCAATCGGGTGCAGCTGGTATTATTGTATCCAACCATGGAGCTCGTCAGCTAGACTACGTTCCAGCCACCATCACTGCTTTGGAAGAGGTATCCCTTTATATCTGATACTGTTACCAAATTTCATCTGCTAAAACATTCTTGAAGTGGAACTTGGATTACTGATACTGTGATGGTGTCAAATTTAGGTTGTGAAAGCTGCACAGGGGCGCGTTCCAGTCTTTTTGGACGGCGGAGTTCGCCGCGGAACCGATGTCTTCAAGGCCTTAGCTTTGGGGGCCTCTGGAGTTTTTGTAAGTGAGAAGATGGCCAGAAAAAAGAAAAAAAAAACTAGATAATTACTGCATGTCTTCAGATTTCAAATAACTAGTCTCCCAGAAGACTTAGTCTCTTACACAATAGGAGATTGCTCTTAAACTATCTTTCTTGTAATCTGACAACTAGATTGGGAGGCCGGTGGTGTTTTCTTTGGCTGCTGAAGGTGAGGCTGGAGTAAGGAAAGTTCTGCAGATGCTTCGCGACGAATTCGAACTCACCATGCATTAAGTGGTTGCACCTCGCTCAAGGAAATCACACGCAACCACATTGTGACTGAAGCAGACAATGGTCGTCGCTTCCCCAGATTATGAACGGTTTAGAAGACAGAGAGACCTGTCTCTCTCTCTCTCTCTCAACTCAGGAGTAGTGTAGATGCACCATCTTGGGATGGTTTAAAGAAAAAAGTGTGAGAAAGTTATCACACATGGGGCAGGGTTCTCCATTTACATATGTTTGGAGTTTTAACTCGATCGAAGGTGGCATATGTTCAGATGAAGTTTATATATTCTACATATGTTGTATAAAATCTATACACGCATGTATTGGCTTAATCGTTCAGATAGTTGTTTTTGACAAAGAAAAGAATTGGTTCGTATAGGAATCAAGACAAGTTGGAAGAACTTGACAGTTGAGCTTGTGCTGATGATATTCAAGTTTATGGGTCTCATCCGATCACATTTTGATTTAGACTCAACCAGCCACAAATAAAATTTTCTGTTTCTCATTGTCTCTGTCCAGCGGACTTTTCAATAGTCAAATAATGAATTTAACTGGTTGTGATAGATAGTTTGACTGATGGAGCATAATTTGGATTTGGTTGGCTAATCGGAGAATGGATGTCTTGAATTGTTAAGTTGTTATAAACTAAGACCATGCCTATCAAATAATCCCAAATCATTTTAGAATGCATGCAACTTCATTACTGTAACAATTTGCATGGACGAAGCCATATTCACTGTTCATGATATTTTACCATCCTTCATGGCTTCAGTAAACAAAACTTTGCATGTGATAACATTTAAAATACAAGTTCCAATTAATCGATCAACAGTTTCAGCCCCTGTACATACAAGAAAATGAAGTTCCTTTCCCAACTCTCTTTGAAATCAAATTATCCTAATAAAAACTATGAAATGTCATCTATACTATTTTTGTTGGATAGAATGATCCAACACTTTCTCATCTCCCTGGACTTCCTCCTTTATATCTGATAAATCAATATCGGAATCTAATTGACAATATCTGACACCATCATCATCGTCAATATTCTCATACTCATTTTTCAAGCTACCATGTGCATCCTGTTCAACTACTGTATCAACCATAGATGGTTGATTGTTCTCGGGAACCATGACATGATTGGTGTCATGGCTGAGTGATTGCTTGTCGATCAATAACCCAGTGTTACTTTTGGCCTGAACCAAGTCAGTTACCCTAACCTGCTTAAGCAAAGTTCAGTTCAAGTTGTTATTATACACAAGTGTAGTAGATAACATGGTAGGTTAGGCACAGAAGCCAATATAATCACCTGCATTGGCTTCATGATATCAAGATCGCGATCTTCATTTCTGTTCAACTCTTCTTGGGCTTGTAACTCCATTGAATCCCTAACGA
>JBAMHZ010000041.1:367962-384389 GCA_037177395.1 Alpinia galanga
GGAAAGTGGAAGTCATATTACTTGAGACAATATATTAATATCCCCGAGCCCCACTGTGTGAAATATGAGATCCTCTAGGTGGGATCTCTTGTACGTACCCTTATTACTTTCAGCTATTTTTTGAAGTTATGATTCAGTGTTTGCTACTTTAGTCTATTTACTAATGGCCCAGAAAATAAATTGAGGTGTAAGGGACAAGTCTAGGAAAGCAGCTGAGTTGTGGCTGATAGATTCCAGTTTGGAAAAAGGAAGATCAATTGACATTGCATTAGGATTTTATATTCATCGACTAGTCTTTTATATTTATTTGTGGAGAAATTAAACATATTAGTGAATACAATATCGAGCAATATCTGGGGATTACTTTCGATGAGGAAAGTAGCTCGATGGATATAATAAGTATTGGATCTGGAGTGCAATGAGATTGTATCTTATAAATGTGGAATCGTCACATTAGCGGTTCTCCACCGCTGCCCCTACATGTGAAGGGGGATAAATCAGTGTTAGGTAGGCAGCGCAGAAATGCAGAGTCATCGGTAGCCTGGCGGTGAACTCCACGAATCGACCTCTTGCCCTTTCAAGCTTAACACGACTACGCTGGCCATCTGGGTTAGATCTGGGGGCTTTAACGAGATTGTATCTTATGATACAATAATGACTACTCAATCATTCTAACAAGTGCATTGAGTAGTTTTTCTTTGCAGATGTACTCGCCTGTTGTACGACGTTCAACTCTGTATGAAAGCCCAGTAGGGTAATATGTGATGGATCTTATAAGATGTGATCTAGTGACAATTGCAAATATATGCCCTTGTGTGAAAGTAGGAGATGTTAGTTCCTCGCCCAATGTTGGCAGGGAGTTATGCCCACTTAGGGCATGAGATAATGGGTGATCATATTCTCCTCTCCCTCTTCTATAAAAGAGAAGGGGTGACTTTTTCCTTGGGAGGGTATAGAAAATTCCTTGTGTGAGAGGAGTTGATGCTTCTTTTTCATGAGTAGATGTTGCTTAAGTAGAAGGCTTGGTGAGGAGACTAAGTTCATGTGTATAGATAGAATTTAGTAGTGAGACTGATAAAGAGAAATTAGGAAGCCTCTTATCCTTGCTGAGTAGAACAATAATCAATCGTCGTCACCGGGCTTATAGTTGAAATGTTGTAGAATTATAATGAAAGTTTAAGTTAACTCTTGTGATTTTCATCCGTGAGAAGTTCATCGTGAAGAATGAAGTACAGTTCCAGTGATTCAGATATATACAAATTTAATATAAACTTATGTTTCCATAAATTTTTATATTTCGTAAGTTTACCGTTTACCACGTTACATGTATAAAGTTTAAATCGGTCTGCAGAGCTGATAGATAGACGAAGCACTTGAGAGTACAGCAGAGGAAATGGAGCTTCTCGGATGCACCAGAGACCAGTATGTGCATGCAAGTGACATTCATGCATGCATTGCATATTGAAGTCTATATTGAAGCCTTCTACAATAAACAACAAAACAATTCTTTGAAATTGATTCTGATGAATTATTCATCGACTCCAATTTGACCAATTGGACACTAACTTCAAAATATATATCGATTATGCAGATACATAAAGTTACCTGTAAATTTATCACACTTGAACTCTCCTTCTTAAGCAAGGAGCTAACGCTAGCTCCCACTGCTGTCGCTCTCATAATCAATTTACTTTGATAGAAGATACGAAGGAGAGAAGGGGAAGTAACATCCAAGTGTACATAAATTATCCAAGCCTTTTTGTGAGTCGTAATTTCTTTTTTTCCCTTTCTGATTTTCCATCAGAGAGAAAGACAGGTGAGCACTCTTTTTTCGCTATAGAAAAGATAATATAATGATCCTGATCTGCTCCTTTTTTTTCCTAAGTCAACAATTTGCAAAGATTGCGATCCTGATCAACTCCTTTTTTATATTTTTTTTTTCTTCAAGCACCAGTCTCGTCCTACGAAAAGAGCCAGTACTTGTTTAAAGAGACATCTTTGTCCTGCTCCCTCTTGTCCCATCTTTCTGAAGTCATTTAGTCCAAACGGAGTGCTCCTCCATGCAATTACATATGCAAGCATGCACCACGATCGAGCAACAACATCGCAGTAATATCAGCTGATCAGCTAAAGGCAACTGGCCCTAATGCAGCAAAGCCAGATTAGGGGACCACAGTGATAGCCATATCTCACATCTTGGCAGCGATGAGAAGCAATTCTTTTGCGGTGAGTTGCACTTCCTTTCACTTCACGGTGTGGATGGATTTTGTTCATATGGTGTGGTCAAGGACGTCTCCTATTAGCGAAATGTTTGCCAAGTGATGCCTCATTTGTTGTTTTTTTTTAGAACAAATAAAACGCATACGATTACCGTTTCTTTTATCGTTAGTGTCCTTTGGTCTCATCATTATCATGTTTAGTAAATTATATCAGGAGAGTTTAGTGCGTGAGTTGTAGTACACTGATTTAGTTTTACATGGTAAATTATGATTTGTAAACTTATTGTAGACTTAGTAGTTGAGTCTTCCAAGTTAGTAACTTAATTTTCTCGTCTAAGCTGGTTGTGACAATTAACACATACCTTTGAGAGTAGAGCTACCTTTAAGCCATATATATATCCTTAACTGAGATACAAGTTGGACTTTCAATTTTGAAGAAGCAGCAAATCTTAAGAGGGAGAGATTATTAAAACACCTTGATTTATCTTAGATAGCCAATCAATTAAACTTAGACATTTTGAAAAATGTTTGAGCTTAATATGTGAATACGTTCATTATCAAATCTAAGTGAGTCGTTGATGTAACATATATAGCTAGCGGATAAATAAAAGTAAAATTTTTACCCAAAGACTTAGATAGGAAGGATAAAAGAGGCATATATTGAAAAAGGGTGATTCTTTTGTATTTTTTTCCCCTTTAAAAAATGAACTTGACAATTAATCTTTCTTTAGTATTAAATTGGTATTCTGAAATATCTCAACAGCTGCTCAAAGACATAGATGTAGGTATTTATCTTGTTAGCTTCCCATAAATCTCAGCAAATAATTATTGATAATCATATCAGTAAAAAACATCTATTAATGATGGTCGGTCTCATAATAATTTGATATGACGCTAGTTGACTCAGTACAATTTAATATGGAAGTTCACATGCATATAGAGGACATATGGAACACAACTCAACTAGCCAGAAACTAGAATTCTAGAACGCAATAAGTTACTTATATAGAATTACTTCTTCTTTAGCTTAAATTTCTTTGAAAAAATTTGATTGTTAATTTGATCCATACATTTAACTTGGATCCACAATAATGGATTCATGATGTTTCTGATTCTTGCAAGTAAATAGCATGCATGCAGAGACAAGCAGTACTTGAATGTGGTACCTTTGATCAGTCATCAGAATATGACACAGCCAGTAGTATTGCTTCATTTTTCAGGAAAAAAAAAATATCTGCATATATTTAGCTGAAGAGTGCTTCTTGGCTTCCATTCAGTACTTTAATGAATGATCGATCATAAGCTTCTGGTTACTGAGCTAAGTTGAAAGGAATCAAACATTTCTTCTAAAATTTGAGTCGATTCAATCGAACAATGGGCACCTCTAGTGGGTCATGTTAACAATACTGTACATATGCGCTGCTGGCTAGTAAATAGCGGTGTACTGTGCTCTTTTGTTGCTTAGCCAACAGAAGGATTTGGGGGGCAATGCAACAACAAAATGGGAGAAAAGAGTTAGGCAAAACATGTGGGGTTGTGAAGGATTATTAATGAGGGGACAGAGACTGCCACCCACTCATTCATTCAATCATAATCTTTTCCACCACCACCACCACCACCACAGGCCACCAACACCACCACCACCCTCTCTCCCAAGCCCCAGCCATCATCCTTTTTGCCTCTCCAATATCCTACTAATCCCAAAGCATTACAGTTAAGTAAACAGTATCGAACAGCAACAGCAACAACAAAAGAGAGGGGGAGAGAGAGAGAGGGGAATTAACTAAAGTCCTCATTTCATACTTACATATCTCTCAGCATATATAAATTTGCATCAGTTTCATCATCTTCCCCAAATATCCCTTGGCATATGCAGACAGCTTCATCTCCAGATTAAAAATGTCAGCCCAGATCACACACGAGCAGGTTTGCTACATCCACTGCAACTTCTGCAACACAACCCTAATGGTACTCTCTCTCTCTCTAGTATTTTATATATGATCAAGGCTTGTCATGGTTTCTCACTATAGCTTGCTCGTGTATTGGATCTAGAGCTAGCAAATTAAGACAATTATGTGGACGTAGGCCACCAATAGCAGTAAAAATGGTTTCAAGAATTTTGTTGTTCTAATTTTCGTTGGTCAAACAAAGGATGAAACTGGCCAGTTGGATCAAGCACTCCATGCTGCAGGTCATCCTTAAACTGAAACCCTAAAAGAAAATATCTCACTTTTGGAGAACTTGTTTGTCTCAAAATAAGGTTGATTTATGTAGGATGTAATCTATGAATTCACTCTAAATACAAAAGGCTAGTTGTTGATCGATCAAGTAGAAACATAATTTTAAGTGATTATCCTTGGAGCACTAAGACCTTTAGTCTAGGGTTTTGGATCAACTCCATCCACGTTAGCTTCTAAAATTGGGGTGGCCATTCTCTATCTATTGTCATGTTTAATTTGTAAGGGGTATATTGTGGAAGCCAGAGTTATTATGCCATTTTCCTGTAAATATCATGGCCAGTGATGATTTCTTTACTTGCTTTCACTTATTCAGAGGAAGTGTCAGCAGTGCGAATAAAGTGATGAAATGCTTAACGCTTGCTTGCTACTTGCAGAAACAACTTTCCTTTCTTGTGTTCTCTTTCATTTTTTTTATGGGTTAATTTTCTCCTCTTTCTGCTGTTCCAGAGAGGCCAGGGCCACATAGATCATTACACTTTCTCTTTGAGAAAATTCTAAGAGCCATCCTGGTAATGACCAATGAGCAATCAAGGACAAACATTAAGGAAAGAATTCAAAGAGTTCTTTGAAATAATTAATGCCACATGAAAAGTGCTTTTCCAGTCCCTTTTTTACTGTGAAAGTATAAACCGTAGGTGGCTTCTTTTATCCACAGGGCATTCTTGATAGACTCCTTATTTTCCTCTTCTTCTTCTTCTTTGTTCCTTCTATCGTTTAAACTCCTGTTAACTATAGCTCACAATTTCTCCTTCATATGAGCCATTAGGATTACAAGTCGAAGCACTGGTTGACCTTGGTTAGTTGGTTTGCTAATTTCGATGCAGGTTAGTATTCCTGGAAACATGTTCAACATTGTGACAGTGAGATGTGGGCGTTGTTCTAGTTTGCTATCTGTCAACTTGGGAGGTTTAGCTCAAGCCTTCCCTCTCCAGGTCAACTAATTCAGTCGTCTGTATAGATGTTCTTGTTTCACCAGTTCCTGGTAAATGGTTTATAATGTATGATTTCATTGTGCAGATCCATAACTTTGGATCTCAAAGTGAGAGGTTTGATCTTGGCTCCTCCTCCAAATACGGCAGGAATTCTTTGAGGTACTCAATGAGGGATGATCAGAAAATTGTAGCCTTACATAGTAAGCACCTTCATTAATTATTCTCTAATCTTAATTAAACAAATGACCAATTTGTTGCCATGACTAGAAGATTTGTATATAATGGATTGACTTTGCAATCTGCTGCTAATGTCTTTGTCTACTTTTTGTATAAAAAAAGTCAAGTGTAATGGAATAATATTCTTGAAAACTACATATGCAATTTAAGAGAGAAGCAAAACATTATAAACCAAACACTAAAAACACTTTTATTTCAAGAAGAATAATGAGAGAGACCTAAATGCTATTAAAACTTATATATATTTGTTGAAGGGTGATATAAATATATATAGCATCAAAAAATTCTAGTCGAGATAAGTATATTGTTTGCTCTTCTCTATCTTTATCCCTTGTTTTCTCTTAAATAGTTTGAATCAAGTGATCCGTGTTTAATCAATAAGTCTCTAATTGTTAACAAATTAAAGCATATATTTTGACTAATGTTATATATATATTTTTCTCTTTTGCTATTCTTAGCCCCAGAGAAGAGGCAACGTGTTCCGTCTGCATACAACAGGTTTATCAGGTGAGAATGTAACGATAGGAATGGTCATTAATTTGCTGTGTAGATTAGTTAATGTGTAATATTTTTATCAATATAATTTAGTCTTCTTAACCAGTTCTACAATTAAAGAAGTATTTGTGATAAAAATTCATTGCTAACTAATTGAACAAATCATCTAGCGTTAGCCTTCAATTTTAGTACTACGTACTGCTGCAAGTCTTTTGCATGGCATTGATTTTTTTTTTTTGTTTCAATTATAAAATGAATTTACTATTTTCATATTTTTATCATACACCTTTAATTTCTTTCAATATTATGAGGTTTCTTGTTTGTAGATGATAGTTCTCGTTGCCATTTTTTATATTTTTTTTTGTTCATAATTAAAGTGTGATTATGAATGATTTGATTAGTACCTCATTAATTGTGGAAAAACCAAATGTACGTTAATTATTTTGCAAGGGAGGAGATACAAAGGATAAAAGCCAACAACCCTGATGTTAGCCATAAGGAAGCTTTCAGTGCCGCAGCAAAAAATGTGAGTATATATATAATTGCAGTATTAATCTTAATCTTAATCTTAATCATACTAGTTTTATCTACTTTTGGTTATAATAAAATAATCCTGATACTAATTTCTCTCATACACTAAATTTTGTAATTTTTCCCTCTAAGTTATTTATAGTTGGCATTTTACTGATCATTCAAAAGAGAGGGGGAAAAAACAATTGACTCATAGGCTTACTTACGCCCTAAAGTATATATCTTTTAAACCCCAAAAGCATCATTAAAGCACCATTAAGTATTTCGGCACTTTATCTACATAAGTGAGATCCTGTCTTTATCTTCTGTGTCAGGTCATGTAAGTAGCCTGAGGTTCCCTCACAATCAATCTAACTCTTAAATTTATATGATTATCGTCGAATATTTTTCAGCTTGAATTTTTGTGCGTGTGAAAATCTCTCATTTGTATTTCCATTTAGCTATTGTTTGGCTATTTATTTACCTAGTTTGTACTTTAATTCGAGATTGATATTTCTTCGAAATACAAAATAATAATAATAATAGTAGTAGTAATTTGAGCATGATGTATATATGCAGTGGGCACATTTCCCTCACATTCATTTTGGGCTGAGCCTTGATGGAAGTAACAAGCAAGGAAAGCTTGACGACGGCATAGGAGCACCAGGGGGAGGAAAAGGCCCGGGCATCTTTTAAGCATATGTGTATAACTGATTGATCATATGATCAGTTCATAGTACTGGATGTAATTCCATACTACTGCAGTTTGATTATGCATTAATATGCCTTTTATTATTGTTGAAAAACAGATATTTACATATATGAATGCATGCCTTTTCATGATTTCACTGCCTACTGAACGTACACGAATTAATTAGTTTTGATGGATCGAGGGTTAATCGAACTTTTCAGGAAATAACACAAATATATATATATTTTTTGTTGATGTTGGATTGCATAGACCACAATGAAGATTAGTTAATGATGACGATAGATCTATAGCACACAAAGAAGTTCAGTCTCTCCAGAAATACTGCTGGTGATTAACATTTTCTACAAGGTATTAAATGCATGCACATGTATATATGTGCTGAGCTAGCTGGAGCAGACATGTTTGAGATTATAGGTTTAGAAGGCAAAACTAAAGCAAAATGCAGAGTTGGGATAATGATCTCAGAAACGAATCACACACACCTTTTAGATTTTGTTCGATGCACATGTCGATGGTAGCAACCGAAGATTACAAAATTTCATCTCCTCCTGCGCGCTTCCATGAATGGTGTTTGCCCTGCGACTTCAAAGTTTCTGCTTGGCCATGCTACACAACATAATAAATACACACAACTATATAGAGAGAGATGGAGAGCAGCAATGAAGTGTCACCGTCAATAATGGTTCAGAATGTGTAAGCTTCGCTGCCATTCACTTCCCTCCCCTCCACATCAAGCAGGACCCTCTCTCTCTCTCATCACTTCTTGCCTTGCAGATCTTTACAATATAATTAAGTTAATTGGCCTTAAAGCTTGTCACTTTATATATATATTCGATGTGGGAGGAGGGCGCATGGTAATTATTCTGTGGATTAATTGATTAAACAGTGAGATATGATGAAAATGGGGAAGGAAGGAAGAAGATTGGTGGCGAGGCATACACGCGGGGTCAGTGGCATCTGAGGCGCCACAAAGGTCGGGCTCCATGTCCCCACCTTAATTAATGATGCATATCCATCGCTCTCTCAATAGTGAATCCTCATAGGATTTTATCAGCTTCTGCAGCCTGCCCTCGCCTGTCTGCTTACGGTGCCACTGACACTGTTACAGAACATTAAGTCACTGCAGACGTGGCTACGTTTCATGTCAACCAGCTACGTTTCCTTAATTTTTTTTCTTTTTTAACTAAAAAACTTGCCGAAAAATAGATAAAAAGGCATACATTTCGGTAATTAAATAAGTGAAAACAGATTTACATTTAAGCGAAAGGAAACAAATTCTTCCTTCCTTCACGGGGTTGCATGAATGGCTGGGGGATGAAAAAGGAAGAAGATAGCTGAGTGACATTTCATAAGCAGGCACGCACTTCGACGTAAAACTGAAACGTCGTTTCATTGTTTGTTTTCTTCTTCTTTTCGCAGAGAGAGACGAGGGAGTACATGCAGCTGCCACTCTCTCTCTCTCTCTCTGGTGTAAATGAGCTTAAACTCTTTTAAGCGCCGTTGAAGAGAATGTGACTTTATTTATTTATATGTACGATAGAGATAATATATATATTAAAATATCAATGTTAATATTCATCGATCACTAAAAAAATTAATATTAAGGTGTCAGAAATTAAAACCAATATGAATTAATAATTATATTTTAAAAAAATAAAAAAATTATCAGCTATTTTTTTATATAAATGACGAATAATAATAATATTTTTTATGAAATAAATAAAGCCTTCTTAGCTGATCTAACAAGTATCATTTTTGGTGGTCTTTTCTTTTTCATAAGAAGTTTCACTAATTTATCTTCTTTTGTTTACATATATATATACAACACGATTGAATCAGAGAGGAGAAAAAAGCACCGCCATTGATTACCATGAAGTGACACATCAATGTAGCAGAAGCCCCTTGCGTGAAAAAGCCATCAAAGAGAAAACTAGTTCTATATATGTTGCTTCAGCCATTTAAAAAGGGGACAAAGATATGGAATCTTGTGTTTGTTCTAACCCTGTGTTTGTTCTGTAGGCTATCGAAAAAGTTTCAGAGACATGGAATCTTGCAGTAACAGGGATAGAGAACAATGAGAATACAGGTTGCTAGAGCATGGACAAATTCTGAATTCTTCCTAAGGTGTTGTCACCATCCAACTTATCGTATGGAGAATCACAACCAAAATTTTCATTTCTGTTCCAAAAGATGGCAGAACAAAAGATGGCAGATGGTCCCTCCAGGCTCCGCGCGGCTTGGTTAAGTGATATGAATCTAAACAATGTTTTAGTTTTAGGGACAGTTTTAGTTTCGATATTTAAATTTCTAAAATATTTTAGATTTTAAAAAGTTTGTTAGATTCATCAGCTACTGCATCTAATGCATTAGAAGAATGAGAAATAACAGAGATCCATTTAATCTGTGCTTAAGTTATGTTTACTAAACCAGCCAATATGCTTAGAACATAATCTTCTGGTTTTCTAAAGAGGAACTCTGTTAACAAACATGTAAAGATCAAATACCTTTCTAATGGCTAAGAGGAGGTTATTATTGTTAGAGCAATCGTTCTCAAGTTAAGGTTGATCGAGTTTGAGTTAAACTCTAGTTGAATTCTGATGTTTGACAATATGACAATAAGTTAATGATGAATAAAAAATGGTATAAGACATCTGAAGTTGTGTGATAAAGAAGGAGATTATTGATATAGTCATCATTGAATTAGGTTGATCAATAATGCATGTAGAGTCAAAGTTATGCACGAAGGCAAGTAGGTCAAGGTTAATAAGATATTTGATAAGTTAAGAAATCTAAGTGAGTCAGAAAATACCGGACACTTAGTGGTCAAAAGTTTAACAAGGAGTTAACAAGTTGAAGATCAAATGAATCATGGTTGATTGAACACTTGACATAACATGAAAATTTCAAACAAGTTAAGGTAACTGAATACTAGGCAAACAAATTCCAGTTGGTCAAAGTGATCAAATGTGAAATAAACAGAATCCTGATAGGTCAAAGTGATCAGATGCTAGGCACGAGAGGTCCTAACAGATTAAATGCATGCATGACTGGATATTGGATAACAAATGTCTTGATAAATTGAGGTCAATCGATATTAGGTGAAGCGAGAGTTAGTTCAAGAATAGACTGAGATTTAGGTATCAGTCGACTAATGTGGTATACCAATCGACTGATATTAATGTTTGAGCAATCATTGAATTTGATTGTGAACATCAATCGACTGCTACAATATTTTAGCTTATAAATAGTATTTTCAGCTTCAAAATCAAATAGAATCTATATCAATCGACTAGTGATTTTGTAGCAAGACACATAATATTTATTAATCGACAAAGATGATACTATAGCAAGACACAAAATATTTACCAATCAATTAGTACATTGTAGTAGGTCAAAATTCAACATATATTAAACCGTTGAAGTATGAGCTCGAGCAATGATCGAAGATCAATTGACTAATGTGTAATACTAGTAGATTGGTATAAAAAAATTAGTTCAATAGTGACCCTATAAAAGATGATTTCGTGGTGGTAATCTGAAGACATCAATTCTTGCAAATTTTGAAGGAGAGTTGCTGTTGCATTCCAGACCATTAAAAGACTTTTCAACGCAACCAAACTATAAACAAACAAAAAATCATTGTGTAAAATTATTTTGTTCCTTGTTTATCTCATTTCACTTGTGTATTTTATTTTGATTGCATTTCTTGTAAAAATATATATTGTAAGAGATTTCTTCATCTCTAAAAGAATTTTGGAAAGAAGAAAGAATAATGGATCTATTGCTGGACGCTAGATAGCAAAGTAGGAACTAAAAATTTCAAACCACATAAAAAATCAAGGTGTTATGTGCTTGTGATTTTGTATTATTGTATTTATGTTTTCGTTGCACATTAATTTTTTATAAATGAGCACAAATACAAAAACACAATTAACAATCAAATTTCGAATGCTAAATCCTAATAATAATTATTAGAGTGATATTCCTCAATGGAAGTTTAGGAACAGTTACATCTAAAAACAAGCATGCCCAATACGCTAGCGGTCAGTGAAATGATTGGAAATCAAGTACTTACACTGAGTACATCCTTTCCCGTTTCAGACGCCATTTTGTTTGAAGGACAACACGAGCTAAATCTGGTTTCCCTTCTCTGTTTAGGCCAAAGAAAACTGTTTGGAAGTTGATTGAACTTGGAATAATATCGTTATTCAACATCTCGTGAAGAAGTTGAAGAGCCTCTTCTGACTTTCCGGATTTGCAGAGACAGCTCATGAACATTGAGTATGTTTCAAAATCAGGAAATGGGCCTTTCAGCTGCATTCTACGGAAAATATTCCATGCATCTGAAACCATTCTCATGTTCATAAATCCTCTAATAAGAGCTGAAAAGGTAACGATCGTTGGCTCACAGCCATCATCCTTCATCTTCGTAAATATCTCGACTGCCCTGGTTATATTTTTCTCTCTGCAGAAATGTATGATTAAGGATGTGTATATGTGGGTTGATTGAGGAATACCTGCTTTCTTCATCGCCTCAATCTTATCCATGGCATCTTCAAAACGACCCACTCTAAGAAGTGCATGGACAATACTTCCATATGTATACTGATCTCTGGTACATCCATGACGCTCCATTTCATGTGCTGCCTTAAGTGCCTCATCTACTCTGCCAGCTCGGCACAAAGATTTAACTAATGAGTTATAACCTGCCTGTTCAGTGAACCCTCTACTAATCAGAGATTTCATAGACTTCCTTGCATCCACTAACTGTTTGGACTCGCACAAAGAAGAAAGATAAATATCAAGCATCTCTTTGTCTGGCATGTATCCTACTTTGATCATTTCTCGGAATAATTTGACTGCTTCATTGATCTTTCGGCCTTTCTTGGCACAAAGATACATAATAAGATATTTGTAAGTACTTCCATTTGGCTGATAACCATTGTTTTTCATCTCTTGGAAAACATCTAAAGCCATTTTAGTTAGACCAGCTTGACCATACTGAGATAAAATAATTGTCCATGTATTAGATGTTATTTCCAAATTTCTTCGGTTCATTTCTCTGAAAAGACATCGCATTTGCTTAAAATCTTTTGCACTTCCTGCCACTTTGATTGCTGTGTTGTAGGTTTCTGCAGTGTGGACATAACCGGGCTTTCCACCAATCCATGAAAAGAATTGCAGAGCTGCACGGCTGTATCGTTGACAACTACAAAGAATGGCCACAACAAGTTGCGGTGTAAAATTAATAGTGCATCTCTCTAGATCTTCTTGAAGAGTGCTCCAGTCAGTGGAAGAGCAAATAATTCTGCGTACTTCCTTAAGATCTGCATCATCAACAATTGTTGTATCATAAGATGTTACAAACTCAGGTGAGTAATTAGAAATTTCATGTCCATCATCAACACGTTGATGATCCAATGATTGGTGAGTCAGTTCATCTTCTTGGTATTCAAGTCTGTACAATCTGAACATCTGTTTCACTTTCCTAGCTTTCTCCAACTCACCAATCTTGTTTAGAGAAGCAATGACCAAATTAAATAAATCATCACTAGAATTTACCCTGGAACTCGACATTTCTTCCAAAAGCTTAACAGCTTCTAGGGGCTCACAAACTTGGCAAAGTTCGCTGATGAAGACAGAATAAGCTTCACTAGTGGGTTTTCTTCCATTCATCTTCATGGTCTCAAAAACTTCCCAGGCTTTAGAAATTTGGTGGTGTTGAACATGACAAGAAACCATATCTGTAATTGTTGCACTATCTGGCTCGATACCGTTTCTCAACATTTCTTCGTAAAGTGTGCATGCTGTTTGATAATCACCAGATCTAAAGAGCTCTTGAATCATCTCAGTATAAGTGGAAAGCATTGACTGGCAATCAAATTTTCGCATATCTTCCAACAACTCCAATGGCTTTGTAATATCACCTTTTTTTAGGAAACAATTAATCAAACAGTCATGCAACCTACTATTTGCAGGTGAATTTGGTTCAACACCCTTAACAACGTCCGTAGCCTGATCCATCATTCCTACCCTGCACAAACCCTTCACTAAGGTTTCACAGGCATCAGAATCAACAACCAAGCTTTTGTTCTTGATATCCTCAAACAGCTGTTTGGCTTCTTCGATTTTTCCGGAAACACAAAAGCTCCTCAGGATGCACATATAAACCTCACTTTCTGGGACCTGTAACGTCTCCATCATATCAACTCCAACCAATCTAACTGAGGCCACATTACCTGAACTCGCTAAACAGTCCATAAGCATTTCATAGAACTTCTTCTCGACCACCATGTTCTTAGACATCATTTCTTTGTAAAACTCTAATGCCAGATCTGCTTGATTTGAGTTGCATAAAGCAAAAAGAATTGCTTCATATATTTTGAGATCGTCTTCACAGCCAGATTTCTTCATTGCCTCAAATGTGCGCAAAGCTTTGCCAATTTGCTTTGCTTTACCATAATGAGATATCAAGGCAGTCCAAGTCTTGAGGTTCTTAGGACACAACTCCTCTTCCATTTCATCCACCAATTTCTGCACCAAATTGAAATCCTTAGCTTCTAAAGCAATGTAGATCATCTCATTGTATGTCTCTGTGTTATGGCAAAAGCCTGGCTGAAGCTTGACCCAGTTAAAGAATTGAAGAGCCAAATCCCCAAATTTTGAACACTCCTTCAACACCTTTTCTACCACATCTGAACTCCAGGACACACTCAACTCCTCCAAACGTTTTTCCATCGGAACCCAAGATGTCTCCGATCGCACAATATCCATGATCTGTTGAACAATTGTGTCCGTGTCTTCCATGCAAGAATACAGAGATTTCTTTTCTTCTTGAAAACGCGCCCTGGGCGCAGTTCCTGAATCATTCGTATGATCCGTACTCTCTCCGGCAATTTGACAAACAGCTGGTCGGCGACTAAAAGAGCTTCCCCGGTGAGCAAAACCGACATCGTCAGCTTTCTGATACTCAGTACAAGCATCAGGTTTGGGGGAAATCTCAGTCCCAACGATATCGGTGATCGTCTGGTACAACGAATTAGGAGGGCTGTGTTTCAGTCGGGCGGTTGTCTTCTTCTTTCGGCGAGGCGAAGACTTGTTGACTGCGCGGGCGTTCGAGGATTTGAACCGAAGCAGCAAGGACCGAAAAAACACTGGACCCGACGACGAGAAGAACTGGGAGAGGCGATTGTTCATTTGCTTTCCCAGCGGCGACTGAAAGTGAGAAAGCGGCGACGTCGACACGGCTAAAGCCGACGAAGAATTTAACACGGAAATTATGTGCGCATTGCCATTTTGTATATTCACCCTCAGATTTCCAAAAATATTATAAACTTTCCACCAAAAGTCGACTTTCAGCTTTAATTGACTTTGACTTTTCTACAATAGTCACGGATCACAATTTTGACCATGGATATGTACACGTCTAGATCCTTTTTCTGCGCTACTGCTACTCCATTTTTGCTGCGTTGACCATATTATACATTTTTACTGAAATTGATCGAAACCATCTATTTCCACATCCAGATATGGACAAGAAAACTGCCCAGGTGCATACAATTAAACTGTTCTATATGATTAAATTGATCATCACGGTTGACCTTCAATCTTCACGCTCATCTCATAAAGGCTGTTGACCTAACTACAAAGTTTTATTTCGCTATATAAAAATTATAAAAGTCGACAAGTTTTATTTCGCTTTTGGGGGTCAATACAGATATTAATTAAACCTTCAAACCTAGGAATCAGATTAAAGCTTTATTTTTTTATTTAAAAAAAAAAAGAATGGCAGCGTGATTTAATTACTTAGTCGCTAATCAAAATGAATATTCAAAAAATCAAAGTTTTATTCATTAAATATTATTTTTGTGTGTGTTACGTTTCTAAAAACATCGATCTTAAAAGTCTTCGATGTTATTATATGGGCTCCATTGCATAGTTGAGACAAAGACATTCGCCTAAGCGTAGTTAATTTTAATTTTATCAAACATTATGGTCTAAGGATACCCATGAGTTCTTCCGTGCTAGTCGGCTTCTACTCCTGTCAAGTCTGAACA
Organism: Alpinia galanga; assembly: GCA_037177395.1. Taxonomy (NCBI): domain Eukaryota; kingdom Viridiplantae; phylum Streptophyta; class Magnoliopsida; order Zingiberales; family Zingiberaceae; genus Alpinia; species Alpinia galanga. Next base: position 383,365 of record JBAMHZ010000041.1, read on the forward strand.
ATGGAAAAACAAATTTCGATTAATTATTCTTTTCTTTTTTACCAATTCAATTCAATGACACTGAATTAATTTTAGTTTAATTTGATCGTTTCATTGATCAAGACAACAATTTTATTCATTTTATCACCCTGTTTCATTAGAATTAAAAAACTAAAATAAACTATGTCAACGATGTTGTAGGTGAGGTTCGTATACAAATATATACAATCTTCACATAAAATTAAGGTTTCTATGTGCATTTAAAATTACTGTTTTTTTCGACTAAGATCTCACATAATCTAGGAATCCATGTTCATTAAATTTTCAAAAGTCAACGGTCTTTGATTATGATATGAGGGATTTTTGACTTTTCAATATATATATATATATACAGTCACGGGAGGAGAATTCGATAACATAACTTCAGATGGCAACCAACATGCCTTCCTCCAGAAGAGAGCTTCGAGGGGCAAGACCTCCCCCTCTGAGCGTGAACAAGGCATCATGGAAGGGAAAGAAACTACAGACCGCCGGCGGCGCCGGCAGTGGCCGAGACCGAGTCGCCATCTTCTATGTGCACTCGCCGAAGATGATCCACACCCGGCCGCAGGATTTCATGGGCTTGGTGCAGCGCTTGACCGGAAAATCGCCATCGTCATCATCGCCCTCACGCGGCTGCAGCCACAGTGGCTCCGGTTACAGCGGCGACGAGAACAGATGGTCGCCTTCGTCGCTTCGCGAGATCGGATCAAGAGGAGGAGGTGGCGGTGAAGGCCATGGAGACCCCTTGCTGCTTACGCTTGGCTCATCATCCATGTCGCCGACCATATCTCCGAGTGTGTTTTACGCTTTTCCCGACTGCACATCCTCGAAGGGTTCCAGCCCGCTGTTTTAATCGAAAGGGTTTTAGTTTTATTAATCAATGATGATATTGTAATTTTTCTTTAATCACTTTGGAGGGATAAGACAAGATTCTGTATAGAAAATTATAAGAAGACACAGTGATTAGAAGATTATTAAGTTCGTTCAACACTTTGCGATTGATG
>JBAMHZ010000041.1:407405-417683 GCA_037177395.1 Alpinia galanga
TCATCATTCTTATGTATTTATTTATTTACAATATTTTACAATAAAAATGTGGAGCATGACAAAAACAAATAAAAAAAATGAGATCTGATTTTAGTATCAAAAAGATTAGATTATCCTAGGAAGATATCCTTAAATAGATGAAAATCTTGACACAAAAGGCAGCAGATTCCTAATTAAAGAGTTTCATCCCTTAATTCTAAAAACCTGAAGTTGCTAAATTTTTTGGCAGCATCAAACTACAAATAATTTATTAATAAATACCAGTTAGCAAACCTGCAAGAGTTATTTTATCATTGTTTTGGTAAATTTCACAGGAAAAGTTTATAATAACAAAGAAGTAAACTGTCACCAAAAGTTTATTTCACAGGAACGGCGGTTGGTGGCGGTGGCGACGACGACGACGGAGACAATGGCGAGAGGAGCAGCGACGGCTGGAGCAGGGCTATGCGGGTGAGCGTGCGTCCAAAGGAACAGCGAGGAGAAGAGCAAGTTAGGGAGGAGAAAGGGAGAGGACAATTTATAGTGACGGTGAAATATAAGTGTAAGCATAGATATTCAATAGTCATAGTATTGATATTTGTTACTATAACCTATAGTGACGATGTTATATATCTATGGTTATATGTTATCTACACCTATAGTTTATATATGCTTAGCTGGCAATTCTCTTATAGTGAGTCGCTATCCATGCATGCATGCTTTTGTGGCTTCGAGACTAGGCAGGCAGAATGTGCTGGTTGTAAATTAAATTTAAATATTAGACGTGGAAATTGCAGTTGCATACGATCGAGATGATGGCATGATGAGCCTTTGCCATTCAATTACGGATTTCCTGTTCATGCAGACGACGCACTGTTCATCTCTGCGCTTGGCTTGGGCATGGAACTCGATGGGTGCTGCATGACGTTGCTGCTGCATCGACACGCATCTTCACGAGCCACCGACTCTACCTGTCATTATGATTGTACAGTTATATATAGTGGTATTCAAAAGGACATGTTAAAAGTTAACGTATTATACACAGTTAATAAAGTGATATTGAAAATGAATTTGTTATCGCAATGAGATTGAATTTTGAAAATGGAGTGAGAGTTACGAGTATGTGCAATTTTAGTTCGAAACTTTTTACGTAAAATTATGGATACGTATCGGTAGGTATAAAGATTAAACTTTAAAAATAAATTATGCATGATTAAAAAGATATTGAAGTTGAGATTTTATAATTAATACAGTTAGATTTATAGTTACTATACAAATCTATCAAATTTTCATTGGATTTAATCATAGTTGATTAAAGTTATGAATGAACTTTTATTGAAATTTATTGATGGACTTAAAAAAAAAAATTTAAAATCAAGACATTGCGTGGGATAAAAGGAACTTGAAAATGTAAAACATACATGCAACTCTATTTTTTGAGTTGAGCTATCAATATTCAAATATTTAAAATCATAGTAATATTAATTTTGATATTGTTTTTTAAAAATCAATATTACTTTAATTAATGCTGATTTCAAAGATAAATATTATTGTGACGTTGATTTTAAAAAAAATTACTATGATTTTGATGTTAATTTTAAAACATCAATATTATAAAAAAATGAAATGAATATCATTGTTAGCTCCAGAGATATTTTTATTAAAAAAATAAATTATGGTGTGCCTTTTTAAAATTTTCAAATGGATGTCCTCGTAAAATGACATTAATATATATATATATATATATATATATATATATATATTTTGATAATCAAAAGAGGAGCAAATTAGATTTAAAAAATATTATGTTTCTAGCACAGCACGCAAATTATTTGCGTTAGGTGTTATATATGCTATGTTAGCATCGCATCATTATTATCTAAAGGATATGAAATGACAAAAATTAATATATTCTATGTGAAACATAAATTGAAAAAAAATTATAATATATATTAAAAAAAACTACTAATCTATAAAATAAAATAAAATAAAGAAAACACAAGAAATGAAGAAAGTGGATCACATCGAGCGCACGTGATCCTGCCTCGTCGAATGACATAAGACAAACCCCTCTCATTAAATATAGATAGAGATAGATATACATCCTTCTCGGAAGGCAATGCACTTTAATAATTCCAAACGATCGCTGTAAACGATGTTTAAAACTAGCTAATTAGTAAACAGCTGGATGATATTGATACTGAAAGGTGTTCTAAAAAATTTGTATTGTGTCCATCTCCATTAGTGTCGATCATGCACATCGTGTCCCCTGAGTCTTTCCCACCAGCTGAGGTCGATGGCAACAGGCTTGATTTAATTTGTGCCTGAGGTCAGTCAGGTGGGGTACATGGTCTCGTTGGATTACCCTAATATTGTGGCCGATGTGAATGCTAGCTAATACACGAAGAACAGATGTAAGATTCATCGATGCTAGACATGGTTTCTCTAATTAACCCAAAAGTGTCTGTAGTAACTAGTAATTAATCACGAGAAGAAGACAATATTAAATGGAATGAAATGAAGTTTTAAGCAAATTCATTGACTATGCAACAGTCGATCGATTGGCAAGCACATTATTCTCAGCATTTGTATATATATCCTGCTGAAAAGTGAAGATTGTTGGCATTATATTTATGCAAAAACAGTACTGGCGTCACTATTGAACCAAATTAAATCGATTGGACTGGACATCCTCATGCCCCAAGCAATGACGATGAGCCGAGAAACCCTCCCACGTTTACATTCCACATGGAGACAAAGTTGCCTGCTCCAATCACAATGACATGGCCCCTAACTCGGGACACATGTCTCCTCGCCTCACTGTCACCAAATGAGTCAAAGATAGATATATAGATCTTAAGCTAGATTCATTTGTCCAATGCCACCTCAATTTACGTGATGTCGCACATAAAAATCTACTCGGCAAGTCTTTAGCTAGACGTATCGATCAGTACTGTTGGTGCTTCAGACGATTGTTTCCTTCGCGACTCCCAGTCGAGAGAATGACTCTGCCTGTAGGCTGTAGCGACTATGAAACAGAAGAGAAAAGGAATTGTGACAGTGGCGGTGAGTGGCACTATATGCAGGCCTTGCGACACAACATTCTTCAGTGTGGCCTACTACAGTATTCAGTAGTGATGATCCCCAGATGCTTTTGTCTCCTCAATGATTTCCTCTAGTAAACCTTAAAAGGAGGGGGAAAGATCGAATTAAACGCAATGAGATGCGCATGGCTGGCCTACTTACTCTGCTTAAGGATGAGTTTAAGCAATTGCAGACGATATCGATGGAGAGAGAGAGGAAGTGGTAAAGTCCAAACCTATAAATTCCTACGGGTTATCTGCAGTGCTGCAGTACTGCTCAGAGCTCCTCCACTCAAGTCAGTGTGTTTTGGTCTAAGGCTGCTGCTGCTGTCGTTAGCACTGCCAAAACAGCAGTCTACGCCTGCGAATCGCCATCACATCACGTAGAACACAGAGATGTACTGCTTCCGGTTCTCTTGTTCATTGGATTCGGCTAGCTAGGTTCGATTGACTGCGCAAGTGCATTGTTCACTGCGAGCTCGTTCGTAGCCATTCATGGCTTCGATGACTTGCGCAAGCTAGCCAAGGTGCGTTTTGATCGAGGCAAAGTGCCAGCGTCAAATACGTTCATGCACATTTCTCGATTCATGATTCCTTTTGTTCTTGAGTTTTAGAAAATGGTGCATTTGAAGTTGTGCCCGTTTCGACTTTTGTAGATTTTCTTTTGAATATTTCTCCTGCGTCTTTTGAAATGTTTTCACCTAGCCAGTTAATAATAGACCCATTTTTCTTCTTATTTATGCATGCAGAATTATTTATGATCATTTACTTCTCTTCTTCTTCTTCTTCTTCTTCTTCTTCTTCTTCTCCTCCTCCTCCTCTATTATGTGATTTACAAAAGAAAATTGTAAATTCCAGACAATATCTTCCTTCTAGCATTGCAAACTCAGCCTATGTAGCCAATTCCACTCTATATCAAAATTAAGCACGACTTGCAAAAACTCTTTGGATCAGAATGATTCATGGTATGAGAGGGGATTTTCTTAGTATGAAAATTTAACTTTAATTTTACATTTGAATTAGAGTCTCATAGAGAGACAATTCCCAATGAGCCATCTAATATGTATTAATCTATACAGAAAGTATTACCCATAATATATCTATCCAGCACTGTTAAACTCATCTTTTTAATGTTTGTGCTTATTAATAATTATCAGTTAATCTTACTACGTAAATCTAGCAATTAAAGAATAGAGCTGTCTATAATGATTTGTGATAGCCAAATTAAAAGTTAAACTTGCACGGTTTGTGGTCTTTTTTATTGGCCCACATTTCATTAATTGAAACCAGAAATTAAATGAAAAAGGGGCAGATGATTTAATAGTAGATCTTCATGATTGATTTTTCGTGGGACTCTGTTTCGAATTTGTCCTGTCTACGCACAGACAAAACGAAATTTTAATTTTAATTTTAATTGAAGAATGCATTTATTTTTAATAAGTTTGTTAAATTTGGATGTTGTAAATTTGTTCATTATGGCCAAAAGGGGCGTGTTCTTTGTTAATAAAAATAAAAATAAAAATAAAAATAAAAATAATTGTCTTTCCTTAATTTTTTTCCCAGTTAATCATTTTCATCGTACTGGTGCATTATTTTTATAATTATAGTATCTTTTTATGAAAAAAACTTTAAAACTAAATTTTGTTAAAAAAAATATATACATATTTTGAATTAATTAAATTAGAATAATTTTGACAAATATTAAAACAATTAAAGTAATTTTAACTTATATTGGAAATTATTGTAATATAAAGAATTTTAATTAAATTATAGCAGTTTTATTTAGTATTGGATAATTTTGATTAATATTCAAATAATTTTAATTGGCATTATATTACTTTTCAATAAAATTATTATATTGATGTTAGCCAATCTAATAAAAAAATATTTTGGGGGTGAAAACTTAAGATCAAATATTCTTTTGATATTTTTCTTAACATAAAGTATTTTTTTTTATGACAATAAAAATAAAGAGCAATGTTCACTTCTGAAGTCCATCAAGACCAAGTGGACCGGATCGAACCGGATTCTTTGTCGTGATAATTGATTAAACCATCCGGTCCAATACGGTTCCAAAAACAATATCCTTGCCCACCTCCCTCGCCTCCTTCTTTACTCCTGCTATAAAAGCTCACCATCTCTTCCGCTTCACTCACTGCTTCCCCCTGCCACTCCATTGCTATTATAAGTACTTCGCCACCGCGGCCTTCCTCCACCGCCATGGACGACGCTAGGTCGCGCTGGGAAACTGGCGGCATCCGCCTGCCGGAGCTCCCCAAGGACCCCATGGAGTTCCTCTCCCGCTCCTGGACCGCCTCCGCCCTCGAGGTCTCCAAGGCCCTCGCGCCTATGCCCCCGCCGCCGCCGACGCAGGAGACCATCCCCGAAGAGGAAGCAGAAGAGTTCTCGCCTGCCATCTCCGGGAACCCCTTCTCCTTCGCCTCCTCCGCAACCTCGCAGATGGTTTTGGAGCGAATAATGTCGCAGTTGGTGGGTTTTTGGTGCCCTAAAATCTGGTCTTTTCTATTGATTCGAACAATCCAAAAAGCGATTTTAGATTCCGTTGCTGTTTTTCGAAATTTTGTAGTGTGAACGAGTTCTTCCATCTAATGAGTGATTTAGAAGTATGACTGTTTTGGAACTAAACCAAACGATTTGTTGCCACCTCCTCTTCGAACTCTCAAGATCTTCTACGGGAACAATTTGCCCATTACATAGATCAGTTTTCTTATTGCTTTTGCTCTGTTCTTAATCCCATGCTCTTGGAAAATGGCAGGAAGTATCTCCTCTGGCATCTGGCCGTCTTTCTCACAGCAGCGGCCCTCTCAACGGCGGAGGATCGCTTTCCGATAGCCCTCCGGTCTCCCCCTGCGAAATGGATGAGCTCAAGGTCCTGCCTTCTCTCCAACATTAACTACTCCATCCCGTCGTTATTTTTCTATAATTTATTTACTTTTTTTAAGAGATTGTTTTTGTTGTTTTGTCGAGGTAAGTCAAAGATAAATGGTAAGAAACAACGTATTACTACTTCAGATGTTATTGTAATCCTTGTCTGGTTCTAGATCAGTTCTTAGCTCCCCGAGGACCTGCTTATGGTGTGTAATTTACAGACATCGAAGCAAAAAATGGATTCTTTGGAAGTTGGAGAAGCAGAGGCCACAGAAGGCAGTCACCAACTTATCAAATGCCTTTTGTTAATTTTGTTTAAGGGGGGAAAAGTCAGCGAAAGAAAGAAAACACTTTCTCTTCTTTCGATGCAACACTTGATAAATTTATAGTTGTTAAATGGTTGTTTTTGTGTTCTTTAGTCAGGAACTGGGCCGATGCCTTCGTCCTTTTTCTCGTTTGCAGATTTTGCTCCCCTATTTTGTGCCATTTCTGGAATTCTAGTCCTCCACTTATGACTTATCACCTACAATACCTTATGTCCTTACGTTTTCCAGTAGTTGGTAGCCAAATTTTTCACCCAACATTGCCCTTAATATTTCTTTACTGTTTTTGTTTAGTGATGGTTCTATCATTGCAATCCATGATTTGTCTTGCATAATGAAGGTGAACTGTGGGTGGACATAATCAAAGATCTTGAGAGGAAAATGTAGAAGAAAAGGTTGGTGTAGGCATGAGAGCTAATAAATAAGGTCATTTATTATGCTTTTTAGTACTGAGTGAAGCCAAATAATGCATCCTGATGAATAAAATAAGGCCATTTCTTTTGTCTTGTTGCTCTCTGAGCAAGGCCTGCATTTGGCTTACTTTAGGGTCAAAGAAGCCTTGTTCTTTCAGTGCTTGCCTGGGTAAAGAAGCAACCCTTGTCAGTAAAAGCAAAACAGTTTCTAAGTTCTTTGCCTCCTCCATCTCTTTATTTATGGCGCTGTTGCATGCCTTGTCCTTGCTGGCCTATTAGGTGTCTTTCATACTGCATGGAATAATAGGAAGCTTAGCATTGTCATTAAAGAAGTTTGTCCCTGTCTACCAACTCGTATTAGGAATTTTGCATCTGCTCTCCAATGATTCTATTCTCTGGCCAATACCATGCGCAAACAATTCAGCTAATCCTTCCCCACGCAAATGTTTCTTACTATTGCTGAACACAAGTTGTGGGCACGTGCATTGCAAGGTAGATGTAAAAAAAAAATATTTTGCTACACGCATTACTTTCTTCAAGAATTTTAATATTCAATTTCAATTTATTTTTTTCTCTGAGTCCTAAAGTCATTTCAGCTCAAACTAAATAAGATTAAAAAGATTTATTAACTCTGAGAAATGTGTTACATCTTGAATGAGTAGAATTAGGACATAGAGTATCCTAGGAGCAGTTTATTAAATGCAAAAAAAGAAGAAGAGAAGAAACAATAAAGTACCTAATGTTTTCAATTGGCTATTGATTTTGAAATTCGAATGTTTACTTGGCAGCAAATGAAGAGGCCAAATTATGCTCATAGCTTTAGTATGTATTATATTGATGTGTTTTTTTTTTTTGGGGGGGGATTGAAAATAGTCCTCTTAATGAATAATGATTAGTTATGAAATAAATCAGATTTAATACATATATGGCTTAATTGATCAATAATGTAGGATCAGTTACTAAAGAAATGAGTTTTTTTTTTTTTTGGGTTTGTGACATGTAACCAATGCAGTCGCACCAGGGCAGTAACACTCCCAAGCCACAGCACTATAGAGTAACCAGCAAGACCGTAGGAAGGTGGCTCAAGGACAGAAAGGAAAGGAAGAAAGAGGAGACCAGAGCACAGAATGCACAGCTTCATGCTGCAGTCTCAGTAGCCGGTGTTGCTGCAGCAGTTGCGGCTGTTGCTGCTGCAACAGCTGCTGCCTCTGGCTCTGGTAAAGATGACCGTGCTGCCAGGATCGATATGGCAGTCGCATCAGCTGCCACTCTTGTGGCTGCCCAATGTGTGGAGGCTGCAGAGTTGATGGGCGCAGAGCGTGAACACCTGGCTTCTGTTGTCGGCTCTGCTGTTAATGTAAAGACTCCCGGAGATATTGTTACTCTCACGGCAGCTGCTGCCACGGGTAATGATAAGTTTAACTTAGCAAACATTTGAAATCAGAATTGGTTGTCCATTTGGATCCAGTTCATGAGAATTTAATGAATTGGCAGCACTGAGAGGGGCAGCAACCTTGAAGGCGAGGGCACTCAAAGATGTGTGGAACATTGCTGCGGTGATACCTGTAGAGAAGGGAACACTATGTAATCACAACCACCAATGCCAAAGCAATCGACCAAAGGAACTAGACAGCAATTGCAGTGGTTTTAATGATGAGCTTATTCCCGTGGAAGATAACTTCTTCGGCCTTAGTAGTGAGGAATTCCTTGCAAAGGGGACCGATCTCCTAAAACGCACTCGAAAAGGTTAGACTTTCAGATGCAAAACTCAAATTTTTAAAGAGAATTGATCTTTGAATTGCTTACGTGAATTGTTCAAATTGTAGGGGCACTTCACTGGAAGATAGTCTCGGTTTATATCAACCGCTTGGGTCAGGTACATTGCTGTATGTTGTCGATCAATCAAAATGATCAAAAAAATGCTAATTCTGATAGATGAGGCTGCTGTTTTGGTAGGTGATGCTGAAGATGAAGAGTAGGCATGTGGCCCGGACTATTACCAAAAAGAAAAAGAGTAAGTTTCCTCCTCACACGTTTGAAGACTTCAATTTCTTCATGGGAGGCTAATTGGTGTAGTCTCACTCAATTGCAGGTGTGATCATAGATGTCTGCAAAGACATCCAGGCATGGCCAGGCAGGCACCTCCTCGAAGGCGGCGAGCAGCGTCGGTACTTTGGCTTGAGGACAACGGAGCACCGCATCATTGAATTTGAGTGTTTGAGCAAGAGGGACCATGAGATGTGGACGCAAGGAGTGGCGCGCCTCCTCAGCATCGTCAATGAGAAGAAGAATATCATTTGACTATGGCTGCTGCCGACACTTAACCAGATCCAACTCTAGATCTGAGGAGAGAAGGCTGTGCATGACCCACATGAATTAATGGCGAAGCTGGATATATAAGAATTATTGCTATCAGATAATGTGTGAGAAGGAGAGAGTTCATCTCCATCTGTGAAGTGTCAGAATATAATTTAGATCTTTATCAAATTGGATATTTGCTCTAAATTTGTTGAATGCTCAGGGTGCACCCTTTCTGACGATATCAAATTGGATAATGAGATCGATTCGAGTGAGATAGTTCATCAAATCCTGGGAGATGCATGTAATTGGCAGCTTCACCATTGCATTGCCACTTTGTGTTATTGATGATTTCAAAGTTTTAAATTATGAATAATTTTATAATTTAATTGTAGTTTTGACTCGTTCCCTCTAATTACTTAACCATTGACCTTTCTTGCTGAATTCCTCTTTTCCCCTTTACAAGTCGGCTAAATTGACCCAATCGACTTACCTAATCCACTTAGTTCGGCCATCCCAATCTCTCGGTCGGTTCGCCCAACCCACTCAATCTAACTAACACATTGAACTTGCTTGCTTCAGTGACCTATCAAACCATGGCATGGATATGGATGAAGAATGGAAAACTAAACAGAAAGAGTGGAATTTATATTAGCTTTATCTTAGAGATATTGTAGAAAATTTGTAGATTATATCAAATTCATATACACTTAATGATATATATTAGGATATTACAATATCATTATTAAAAGATACAGTCTCTCTTTAAATAACGATTATAATTAACCTCATTTTGTATGGATATTAAAAAAAATCGACCTTCTTTTAGAAAAAAATTTTTATTAAAAGAATTTAAGCGAGGAAGTATTATTGTATTTTATTAATATTCCAAAGTATAATAAAAAAATATTAAGACTATAACTATATATATGGAATTGATCTCCTGCGCTACCGTTTCCTACGCGTGTGTGATTGAGCGCTGTCGCTGCCGCCGGTATCGTTGTCGGAATTTGTCGTCGTCGAAGTTAAATTATAAACTAATAGGATCGGTGAACCCTAAAGGGTCGGCACTGGAGGGATTTCGACTGAATTCCGACTAGAATTCAGCCGGAAACGGCTGAAATCGCAGTCGCCAGTGACGGCCACTGGATGTCGGATTGCGGCCAGCCAAAATTGGCTTCGCCTGCACCGCCAACCTGTGACGCTGGCGGGCCAAAATTCTGCCAGCGCAGTGTCTGACTATTCCCTAGCCGGTCGCCGGTAGGATTACGACTGGCACCGGCGATGCCGAGG
>JBAMHZ010000041.1:429953-440697 GCA_037177395.1 Alpinia galanga
TAACATAAGATTTGAACATTATTCACAATTTAATTCAATGGACTAGATTTTGCGCCAGCTTCCTCGTAATAATCCCCATTCCTAAACAAGATATCGATTACCATCGAATGATAATTTATTTATCAACTTCCCATTCTAAACTAGGTGTTCCAACTTAAATTAGATATTTAATAAAATAAAATATATACCGTATAGCTTTCCTTTGTTTGACAAACCAATCGATGTGTTTTGTTGATATGAAATGCTTGATTGTTGTTCATGAGTGGAATTGAGGAAGAAAAGCTAGGAATAAAAGATTGTTGTTGTTGGGTTGCTGGAGAAGAGGAAGAAGGAAAGAAATTACTTCTTGTGGTTGGAAATAGGAAGAGGAACAAATTGCTCTATTGCTGGGGAAAAAAAAAGAAATAAATTTAAAGAGAGAAAACAAAATAAGACCCCTAGAATTACTGGCTTGCTTGAACTGGGAAAAGAAAAGAAAATTAAAAAAATAAATAAATAGAAGGATAGAAGAAGAAAAGAAAGGAAGGGAAGAAGGAAACCCTTGCCCTCTCTGCCGGTGGTCTCGACTAGCTCCAGCAAGCTCCAGCAACTATTGTTGGGTGCTGGAATCTAGGAAAAGGAACTGTTGTTGGTGTTGTTGCTGGAAAAATAGGAAGAAAGGGCTGCTCTTGACTGGAAAAAGGCAGCAGGGTGCTGCTCTTGGCTGGCTATAAAAGGCAGAAAGGTTGCTGCTGTTGTTTGAGAAGAGGAGAAGGTGGAGGTGAGGGTGTTTGCTGCTATTGGAGAAGAAGAAGAGAAGGAGAAGAAATCTGGTGGCTTGCTGCTGGAAAAGAAAACAGAGAAAATAAAAGAAGGAAAGAGAAGAAGAAGAAAGAAAAGGGAGAAGAAGATGAGGCCGGTGCATGCATGCAGATGGGGAAGAGAAAATTCATGGGAGAAAATAAAAGAAAAAGCGGAAAGAAAAAGTTTCCTCAAAGATACCCTATTTTGTTTTAATCTGACTGAACCGGTTTAACCCATTTAAAATTTGGTTCGGTCATAACTTCATCAAATCAAATCCAAATCAATCCCGGTTTGAATCCATGTGATCCTTTCTCTGTGCCTACCAGATGGATTAAGTCCGAACCCAATCCAGCTTCAACTCAATGCTCTTATTTTGTGTTTAGCGATTTGGTTTGTCTTTTTTTTTTTTTTTGTTATTGATTCAAGTTTTAATTGTTAATTTTTCCTTTATAAAATTTGATACTTAACATAATTTTTGGTGTTGGTTATTTCTCTTCCCAAACGAGCAGAAGACATGACGGTGACACTGCAGTATTATGATAATAAATTAATGTCTGCATCAATTCCTCATCGTGTAAAATGCAAAGTTGTCGAAGCACAGCCTAATGCTAAAGGGATAACAGCTGTTTCTCAGTAAGTTGTTCTTCTGTGTCATAAGCTGTTATCATCATCCTCAACTTGAATCTCTCTATGCAAAGTTCTTGTGTTTGTTTTTTTTTATAACTTTCAACATGTGTTTGTTATATTTATATTCAAGCCGCAAGTATGACTTTCTTTATTTGATTGAAAATTCATTATTTTATAATTTTAATTATATTTATTTTGTTGTCATGCTTGGAATATTTGTGCGTCTTTACCTCTTTTTATATTATTGTTTTTGGGGTAATAGAAAAGAATTGTGAACTTGGTTGATGAGGAAGGTGATATTAATATAAAAGAGGATAGAAAAGGTGTTGGATGAACTACCACAAGAAAAATTAGAAAAAAAATGCAGGAGCAAATAAAGGGAGAATGAGAAAAATCACTATGTTCATAAGAGTGAAGAAAGTCACTGCCAATAAGCTAAAAATCATTAATCTTCAAAGGTGAGAATTTAGTGGAGCTGATTGAAGTAACATACTACATCACTTCTAATAATGGTTGCTAATATGTGTGCTTAAGAGTCTAATTTTTTTTGTACATATCGCTAAGTACTAGGATAATAGCATTGGCAAAACATTCCAAGTTGGAAGGACATATAAATGTTATTTGAGGGCTTAAAATTACATTAAGTTGGTATTTTGATCTGGCTATAATTAAATGAAACTAAAGCATTGGCAAAACATTCTTAGTTGGAAGGACATATAAATGTTATTTGAGGGCTTAAAATTACTTTAAGTTGGTATTTTGATCTGGCTATAATTAAACGAAACTAATTGCCTCCAGCCCTTCAAGCACACTGCTACATTTTAGCAAAGAATTCTATGATGCAGTATAAGGTAAGTTGGATGGAGAAACAGAATATAAATTGTTGACCAATGAATTAAAAATTACTTTAAATTTGGGTGTTGATCTAGCTAGAGTTACATAAAACTAATTGCCTTAAGGTTCTCTGCTTCATATTAGTAAAGTAGGCTAAGGTTAGTATAATGTAAGTTGGATAGCAAAACAGAATCTTTAGGTTGGTTTTTTTAATACGGTAATCCATTTTGACAGAAATGGTTTTAATAATCCTTTTTTCCTTTTCATTCTTATTTTATGTTGCTTCTCCAGATTCATGAACCACCTTTGATTTTATACCCTTTATTGCAAGTTGTTCTTGGCCTTTTATGGCTTGCCATCATTTTGAGGTTTTAACATGACAACTCTTATTCGTTGAAATGCTCCATAAGCTCTCTGTGACACATTGTCCAATCAACTTCATCTTCCCTCCTGCCATTGACAACAGTTCTTTATCTTCTTTTTTTCGTTTAAATAAATTAGAACATGCATATGTATTTGATTCATGATGTATATTGGTCCTTCGTCTCCTGACTTTCTCTTTGATTGGCAAATAATGAACTATGCTTGCTTCTTTAAAATAACCGAACCTGAATCATATTTCTTAACTTTTCTTGTTTTGGCTGCACAAAACTATTTGATTAACTAGTTCTGCATGAATATGTGATGGAGAATTTGAAGCAGTTTCATGTTTATTTTGAAATGTGAGCTCAAAGTTCAATGCTTAGATCATAAATCTTTTGGTCCTTAACTTTGTAAACCTCTTCTAGTTTTTGTTTTGTAGTGTACTATGTGGTAGGTTCCCAAATTCAATCTTAATGAAATCATAGCACTCAGTCCAAAATTTTGTCCCAACAAAGTAACATACTTCTGTGCATCACATCCTAACAAATTCACATACACTGAAGACTGAACAGTGTTATATCTAAGTATTATATTTAGCACAATAGTTTAATGGATCAATGCATTGAACATTTGTCTTAGTTTAACGTTGACTGACAACTTAACACAACCATCCTCCTTTATTCGGGCTTGGGACCGGCTATGACAAGATTAACTCATCATGGGCAGAGTTATCTAAGTATTATATTTGTGCTCCATAATAAATTTTCACAACCACTACTCATTGTGCTCTTCTCTGTTTACCATGTGCTCCTCTTCTCTTAAGCCTATTTTTCCAAATGATAATTTTTTGGCAAAATTCTGTATTGCCTCCTCGTGTTCTCAATATTATCACTTTGTCCACGATAGGTCTTAGAGTGTGTTTCATTTGAGGAAGGTAAACCAAATCACTTGATAGATTTTTCCAGCTGCACTTTCCTTCCATTTCCTTTGGCAGAAAAACTGGAGGGAAGAGGAGAATGCTGGAAAAATGTTTTCTCTCAGTTTTTCTCTATATTGCTGCCTCCATACGACTTGGGCAGAATTTGATGTGCAATGAAGCTCAAATTTGAGCCTAAAAGATTCAAAAAGAAAAATGCTTTTCAAATCTATTTGATTTATGTTTTTTATCTTTGGCAAGTAAAGTTTTGAAATTTTTGCCTTCTTGCTTTTCTCCCATCAACAAAAATGATTGGACGGAAAATATTTCACAATCTTTTCTTTTCTGTAAGTTTTTTTTTTGTTGCCCTCTTTCTTTCTCTAGGTGTTTCCTCCTTTACAGGAAACAAAGTTTGAGTTCAATGTTGTCATACTGCACCCAACACTTCATCAACCCTAGTCCCTTTAGCCCTATACTTCACAAAGTCTAGTTAGAGTATGGATTAAACTAAGATTTGTAAATTCTAGGGTCATTTTGACAATCTTGAAACTGCAGGAGCGATTTTGACAGAAATAATAAAACTTGAGGCATTATGACTATTGAAATTCTGGGGCAATCAGTGTGTCCTTATTTTTAATATATTACTTTCTGGATGTCTGATAAGTTCCTAAATTGCTTTTAAATGCAGGTACAAAAGGGTTGTAATAGATAATGGCCTTACAATTCTTGTGAGTTTGTTATTTTACTTGAAGAGTTTATGTACCTCTATCATGTTCTTGATTCTCTTGTATCTATCATGCATCTTTGATTTGCAATTCTTAATTATTATTATATTTAAGATGGATTGGATTATAGAAGCTGTTTTCTTTTTTCTTTTTAAAATATAAACTTTGGAGCTGATGATAATATATTTGCAAGACTTGGCTTTTTTATAGGTAAAAGTGAAAAGGAGCGTTGATAGCATGCACATTATAATTGTTTTCTAATCAGTTTTTTCCCCTTTCAAATGGTCTCAATCAGTTATTTTTTCTGTGGATTGGTACAATTTAACTTGTCAAGTTGCTGCGAATGTAGTTGACATGTTCAACTGACAACTAGTTTTTTTTAACAACCAAATGATTATGATGCAAGTACAAGAATGTTCTATGGAGTAAAGCACTTGTTGAGAATTTGTGGATCACTGGATACTAGTTGCTAAATTCTAGATTAAAATATTGAACAAAGGGAAGCTTATTTTGAAACAAATTAACATGAAAACCAATGTTAAGTCGTTGTCATAGCATCTGAACCATCAATCCTTGTGATCGATTTGTACTTTCCTATTTAAAATTCCAAAGGACCAAGGAAGCAGCTATGTCCTGCCACCAAAAATCCAAAATGATCACTCCAAAATGCACCACAAATAATACACCAGGAAATTTTGCACTTTCTTCTATCAAAGGCACTAGGCTGAGCACCTAGGTTCCGAAACTCAACAATCAACTTGTGCTTTTCATCATTTGATATGATATAACTTTTATTGTATCACCCATAATTGTTAAAATATTAATTATATCCACAATGTTACTCTGATTTGTGCCCAAGTATCTAACATGAATATGGATATAGGTGTCAAGTATGTGGTTTCTGAAATCTGGGAACATGAAATTTTTGATACGGATATAGGACTACATAAACCTTATCTAGCAGGTGTATTATTACCTACCATATAATAATACATCATCTCTATCCCCACTATCAAAAAAACATTTGAGGAAAGAGAGAAATTTACCTTTTCCTCTTCTTTCCTTTTCCCTCTTCTTATTATCCAACCCATCACTTTTTCCCTCATCAATTTCTCTGGCCCATCTTTTCGTACTTTGCTGTAGTTTGAACTCGAGAAACTTAGAAGAGACTTGAATTGGCGCTACCCTCTCCTTCCAGTTCTCTCCTATGATAGACCAGCAAGAGATTTGGAGAGTTGTGGTGCGTTGTTATTCACAACGCTATAGGGTAATTCCCCTCCTGTGCCTCTACCCTACCTCTACCTCTTTTCTTCCTATTTTACTTCTTCCCCTTCTGTTCCCAGCATGTAAAGAAATAGATGAGTTCAGCTTGCTGGACTTGTATTTCAAACTTCTACGCTTGTCTTGTTGCGTCAACATGTGTACAGAAAGAGTGGGAATGCTGAGTCCGATTAACAGAAGTACACCATGAATTTAGGACATTACTTCATTTATCATTGCATATTCATTGCAAATGTTGAAGTAAAACTTAAACATTGATGTATCTTAGCTCACCACTTGACTGCCAAATCATCTATTAAAATCCATCAGTCCAAAAAATTATTAATGAAAAACAACTTAATTGTAGACTATATAATTATTCATGACCCATAAAGTTTGACATTTATTCCCGGAACCATTTTTAGTTCTCAGTTAGAATTTAGAATTTAGTTCTCAGTTAGAATTTAGAGATACTATGCGAGTTTGTTCTTTAATGTTTTCCTTCTTAAGATTTGGAAAATAACATTTGGGATTTAAAATGAGGACCATATCAGGTTCAATCTTGGCACAATTAATTGCTATCTATGAGACGTCTGTTACACTGGAATATTTTCAATTGCTTGATTACATCACTTCTCTATTCTCTCTTATGATTGATGGCCATTTTCTAAAGTTGACAAATAGTTGCTTTATAATTCTCTCTTTTTATTATTATTATTTTTCACTCAGCAACAAATCTATTTACTTTCCTATGGAATGGAGGTACTTTTTAGCGTAGTGACATTGTCTTCTATTGAAATTCCTAGGCACCTCCCTACATTGAAATTGGCCAAGAGATCATGGTTAATACCACTGATGACTCATACGTTACCAGGTTAGTTAAATTCAGAATTGCAAGCCATGCCCATATACTTTTTCCTTGTTGATGAGACACTTTTACTGGCGATGCAATTGAAAGCATTTGAAGATGTAAACCATAAATATTCAATCAACTATTGTGATATTGGAAATACAATCCAGAATACTAATCTGGAGAAGAAATATTGGTAATAATCACTTCTTATGATGCTTAACGGTTGTAATAAAATCTCTCTAAAGTCACTGTAGGATGCCTAATTTTACATCTTTCCTACTTGAAAGCATTATAATTGTATTGTAACTCTTATGATCATAATCTTATTATTATTATCATTTTCAGGGCATAAGAGTAGCAGCTCTAGGTGGAACTCTACACCTGGGCCGTTTCGTTGTATTGTAACACTGGCTACCGCAAATATCTTAATTAGATGAGTTTATTATTTTTCCTTTTAGACTTCAGTGTAATTTGGCGAACAAAGTGTCGATATTTCTGAGTAAAAATGTATCGATAAATAATGTAATATGGACATTACTCCACATCATTATGGAGGTTGAAGTCTTATGAATTAGTTCTCAGGATTAATTCAGTTGGTCATGGTAAATGTGATGTGTCTATAGTGAGTGGACTCAAGTGTTTCTTATCTCTGTGGTGATCAATTAAAATCTTTATTTATCCACTTTACAGGTTATAAACAGTTATTTTGAGTTGTTAATGTGATGATTTTATATTTTTTAAAATCACATGAATTATACTCAAGAGGGGGTGCCTTTTGGTCCACCTTCAAAGGAAAACTGTATTTTAAACTCTTACAATCAGTTTTATATAAAGATTTTTGATCTTTGCAAGGAGTGTTGTTTCCCGAATTTTGAATTCCAAAGAATGGCCAATGGCTACAGTTCATCTCATTTTTAGTTCTCGTACACGACAATTCTTTATATTTGTTCAAAAATAAATTCGACATGTTCATGTTTCTCTCCGTATTTGTATTATTGAAATAGTGTAAGTAACCTATCGTAGACAATGAGAAGAAAAAAAATTATATCGACAAGTTGCACAATGTTTTTTTCCTCCAAAAAAAAAACCTAGAAACAACTTATCAAATAATTATTTTTTTTTATCAAAAGGAAACAAATTTTATTCTTGCTCGTTGGGTGGAATAATTTTTCTTCTTTTTTACCCATTTACAAATCAAACCTGAAACAATCTGGACATTTTCTTTCCTTCTACTTGGAACTCAAAGACATGGAGAAGAATGAAGAAGGCCAGACTCATCGCCACTGTTAATTTGGAGCTCCTCTTGTTCCTTCTGCTGCTGTTTGCGGCGGCAGAGCTGGTGCTGCTCGTTGCCGTGCTATTTCCTTCAAACGAAAAGCTTATCTCAGTAAAAAGCTTCTTACAAAGTACACACACACACACAGAGGATACACCTGAGTTATTGACTTAATAAATTCGTTTTCTTTTTAATTAAAAAGCTTCCTCTCGTGCTTCGTCCCTAAAATTAATGGCTATATATTTTAACAATAAGTATATTATAATTAAATAATTACCTAAGGCACCAGCAGGATGATCCTTTACGTATTGTTCGAAAATTTGAGCATCCGTGGAATTAGGCGCTAGGTTAAGTAATCCTGCAGAACGTATATAAAAAAACAAGAGCCATAAAAATAGCGAAAACTTTGTGAGGTTAAGCAAAACAAAGTTTAATTGTGCTTTCATAATTTACTTTTGGGCGATTGTTTGGTATTTTCTTTATAGAATTAAAAACGCAATTTAATTGATATGGATCAATTAGTGGATCGGATGAGCAATTAAAATTAATCGATAGGGAGGAAAATTGAGAGGGGAAAAATAAATAAATAAATAAATAAATATAGTTCCACACTCACTCGGGCAGTCGGAGATGTTGGACGGCACGTTGCACTTGGACGGCAGACCGAGCGCAAGGGAGACGTTGAACCGCAAGTCGAGCTGCGGCTCGTTGCGGTCCTTCACGAGCAAGCAGAGGCACTTGATGCTCTTCGCCACCACCTGCTTCAGCCCGGAGCAGCAGTCAGGCGTCGGCGCCTCCGCCTTACCTTGCGCGTACGGTATGCACGTCGCCAGCCCCGCCAGCTGGTTCGCGCACTCCGCCCGGTCGCTCGCGAAGTCCGACCTCGCCGCCGGCGGCAACACCGCCACCGCGATTACCACCACCACCACCACCCACTTGTAATTCCAGCCCTTAATCAATGGAGCCATAGTTAAACTACAGATAGCCGACCGGTGATGGTGGTGGCGAGTGGAATGCATATATAAATAGGAATTTTTTCCCCTTCTTTTTTTTTTCCTTAAAAAAAAAATAAGTTTCTTCATGAAATCTTTGGGACAATTAATACTCGAGCAAGGTGGTTGCATTTAAGAGGGGGATATGTATGATGCGGATGCCTGCCTCTGAAGGTTTATTGAAAGACTATGAACAGTCAATTATCGAAGCTTATCATGTTTCAGATAATTGAGTTTTTTTTTTCTCTCTTTGCCAGATCAGAAGAAAAAAATAAAATAAAACACTCATTCTAAAGCGATATATATGATGGACCAAAACTTGAAGGAAGACGTGATACCTATTTTCGCATTAATTTTAAAGTATGTTAATTAATTATATGTCATTTTTTCACTCTTTTGCACAGCCATCAATCAGAAAACTTAAGTAAAAAAAGAAAAGGAAAGAATAATTTAATAGATATAAGTGTACTTATTTTGTAGGGTAGTGCATGATATATGGATAGATAGAAGAGAAATTTTCAGTTTATCCTTTATATATATTTTTATTATTTTTGACAGTTAAAATAAAATTAAATACTTTTGATCTAAACTGTCTCTCACATAAATTATAGTTTTTCTATGTGACTTTGACTAGTCAAATTTAATTAAACTATTATATTAATAAAGTAGAATATCTTAGATTAGCATTTATTTCCCAAGAACAAATTAAACTGTTCTTAACATCAAGAAGAATGTTATTTTTCTAATAGTCTTGATAAAAGAAAAGAGGTATTTTATTTTTATTTTGCAAAATATATATATAGGGTAAAAAAAATATATTGAGAGCTTAAACTAATAGAGTTCAAGAAATTATTGTACTTCAAATTTAGTTATAATAATTCAATAAATAAAATTTAATTTATTATTTTCACTTTTAATATATATTTTGAATAATATAAAACTATATAATTTGTAAGGATTCAAATATATATATATAAAAATAAGTTTATATTTGAAGTTTAGATAATAAATAAATTAATTCATAAATTGTTTATGAGCTTTATCGATGGATATTATCTAGTTAAGTTAATTATTCTTCAAATTCAATTTTTTTTTTATTTTCTTTGATATTTAAACGAACATAAATAAACTTTTATTAAGCTTGTTTAAGAATATTATATTCATTTACAACTTTATTTCTTAGAAAAGGATGAAAGCTATTAGGAAGTAATGTGATAAAGAGTTCATTTACAACTTTATTTCTAGAAATATGATAAAGAGCTCCAAGAAGATGATTGTTGCACGGAAAGGCAGTAACCTAGAGGCTCGACATAAACAAATAAAGGGTACTACTTCATCGTACAAGGTACGCTCTCCTTTTGAAGATAAACTAGTTCAATTCTTCTTTCTAATATATAGTAACAAAAAGAATTGTATAATCTTCTCTTCAAATGAAGATTTAAGCATCGGAAGAACATTATATTGTTAAATCTTCTCGATACCCACCCTCTAACATGTGTTATCCTCGACAAGAATAGTGGAAGGAACACGGAAGAGTTGCTCGATCGACAAGAGATGAAGTTTTTTGGATTGAATTAAGTGATAATCTCATCAAAGTATGACATTACCAGTTGGCCGGCGGCCTAGCTATCGAAATAGACCACTTCATAAGTTTAACGACATGAGGAAAATGTGCTTGAATTTTGTAGAAGTGGATGATCTTATAGTATGAAATTAAGTAATGATTGATGCAATATATATGTTTAACTAGCTAGAATGGATGAATAGCTAGTTGGTTGTGGACGCTGTGCTTAATTGATTGTGTCAAGTTGTAAAGTTAGAGGACATATATAATAATAATAATAAAACAATATACATTAACATGATAATTTCATGTGGTTTAATTAGAGAGGACAGCTCCTAATTCATGACTCATTATGTGTCTAGCTAGTGCGTCATCCTCAAACAATTCTAACTTTGGAATTATTACAATATATTCTCCTATCTCAAAGATGATTAAAAAAAATGTACGTAATGTTTAGATGAAAAAAAAAATCACCAAGGATTTGTGTTGAAGGCTTTAACCTTGTTCTAAGCCTTCCCCTTGGATTGAATAGGCAATGTATATTATCATCA
>JBAMHZ010000041.1:451961-463978 GCA_037177395.1 Alpinia galanga
ATAATTATTTTGTTTATTTTTAATATTTAAGTTAAAAATTTTATTTTTAATTTATGTATTTTATATTTAAAAATTATTGAAATTTATCGGTACGACACGATACGATATTGAAACCGTATCGTTCTAATCGCGCACCGAATTCTTGATATGGGTCAAGATTTTAAACCTTAGCTTTGACCATTTTGGCGCTTACTCTTCCTTCCTTGTCATAGTTGACCAATATTTTTGTGACGGTCATGATATGCATACAATGCTAGCTCCTCGTCAAACCACTAATAGATACTTTGTCCACTAGAAATGACTCCTAGATATCAAAGTCACATGGATCATATAAGAAACATGACACATGATACCCAACTTATTTGTTGATATTCAACAAGAGGTACCACAACCATCTTCCACATAGATGCCCTCAATCATCTGATTTGCACTTATCTGAGGCATCACATTAATTGACAAAATATTCCACTCCTTTTCTTGATGGAGTTTACTTCTTCACGAGGAGAATGACGTAGTTAGAGTATTTAATGTCGAGTTTGTTTAGTTAGTTTGTTTAGCTCTATTTTTTGTAACCTAGTCGTGAGTTTACAAATACTCTATATTTTTTGTCTATAAAACGGGTTAAGATCCCTTGTGTTAGATCATTTTATTTCTAATAATATTATTTTCACTCTTAATTCGTCAAGAGTGGAGTTGTTGGTGCCATGATTTATTTGTGTTGCATCACCAACTCCAAATAGTTGGGACTAAACTGGCTAGATGATGATGATTTTCTGTCCAAAATTGTTCTCATGTCACTAATATAAACCTGTCCACATGATTTGCTCCTTTGTTTTCCATCAAATTGGTCCCTTTCAGTTTTAGCTATTTCTTCACCTAATCCATTTTTTTTTTCCAATTATTTGTTTACTTTCAAATGGGTGAATGGCATCTCTTGCCCATACATTTCATTTTTATCTTAATTTCAATTTTGAGATTGAATTCTTTTATTCTGTTCTTTTTTTAAAGAAAAATTGTCTATTCAGCTTTAGGCTGTCTCTTGTGTAAATTTCCTGTTCTACACCTGGTTTGATTGTGTGTCATTGTCATCTCTTTCACATTGTCTATATGAAACTGAGTGCTCATTTGACATGATTCTATAAAAGTACATGCACATCATGAAGTATTTTTTTGATGTTTAATTTCAGAACCTTGCAACCGAAAGTATTTGGCCAGTTTTAGCAGCTGAGAGCTTGAAAGCTTTAGGTGGTCTTGGTCTTCTTTCCCTTGGTGGGAAATATCTTCTCAGGCGTATATTTGAAGTATGAATATTGATAAATACATAACTTTTTCTAGTCAATCCAATCATGTCAGCAGGATACTTCCACAGACTAGTTAATTGATACAGGTTGTTGCTGAGTCAAGGAGCTCAGAGGCTTTTGTTGCTCTGTGTTTGCTCACTGTGTCAGGGACTTCTCTTATTACCCAAATGTTAGGCTTCAGTGACACAGTAGGTTATGAATAATTTATAGTTAGTTGAATTTATTTGTCTGTAAATACTATTCTCATTGTTTCCTGTAGCTAGGAGCATTTTTGGCTGGAGCACTCCTAGCAGAAACAAATTTCCGGACACAAATTGAAGCTGACATAAGACCTTTCAGAGGCTTACTGCTTGGACTATTTTTTGTCACCACTGGGACATCAATTGACATGCAGGTACTTGCAGATGTTTGAATTATATCTAGCATATGCAAAAGTGTTTTGTTTCAGTAAATTCTTAGTTATGGACCATCAATAATTTTAGCTGAATATATTGGTACATTATTGCGTTTAGTTGTAAAACTTTAACTTCTTGAGCTCCACATTGCTGATCAAGTGCTGTTGATGGGAAAGTCACTCAGCATGGGCTCTTTGCCGAGGATAAAGGCTGTAATTGTAGATTTTTCCAATGTCCTTGGTACTGATGGAGCCTCATGCAAATCAAATGCTCACACAAGATTCTTTTTTTGTGTTTGTCAACCTTCACAATTCTCAAATAACTTGTCTTAAACAGACTGCCATGAGCCATGAGCCATGAGATTGACCCAGTAACGAAACATCCATTTCTATCCTTTTTGAGTGTACTTGAGTTGTGCTTGTTCAGAAGTTCTTATACACTTGGGAGGTATTGCTAATTGATATATGTAATTGAATTTTGCATATTCTCAATGAACCACGATAGCATTAACTTTCAAAATATCTACTTCCATCAATTCAGGTTCTGCTTTTGCTTTGTCTACATGCAAAATATAGTTATCGAGCTTGAGTTTGTCATATAGAGTGAATAGTTATAGCTGCCTTGTTTGGTTAACTGGAACTAGCTTATAGTCAATCAGTTGTGTATATTCCACAGTGTGTCTATATATATATATATATATATATATAAATGTTATCCTACACAATTCATCCGTGAGCACCTTTCTTATTTACCGTTCGATCCTCATGGGTTCGAGGATTGAGATATAGTGCACAAGCGATCGGACGGTGGATAATAGAAATATTCACGGATGAGTTGTATAGAAGATCATTCCTCATATATATATATATATATATATATATAGACATTTCCACATAAAAAAGGACTGAAATTCTAAATGATGAGTCGTGAGTTTACAATGATATTGCAGTTCTAAAGGCTTTATGCTTGTTCTAGATGCAAATATCATAATGTTTGTCTTTTAGTTCGGTGTCTTTTACAATCACAGAACAAATCTGCATCATATGGGCAAATCAATAAAAATTTTATTGTTGGCTCTTGCTTATCAATCATGCAGTGTTTAATGATTCATTAAAAAAAAAACTATTTTACTGATAATCTCAACCCATCTAGAATTGCAATGATAGTCAGTATGACATTTGTGTTAAAACTTGCTTCATGAATATGAGAATCAAGTGTTACATTTGCATAAACTTTAATACCCAAAATTTTCACAAGACAATATGTTAGGAGAAATGATACCTTGATCTTCAACTATACATAAAATTATAGAACTTCTCAAGATGTTTTTCCCTCTTCATTAATCTTTTCGGTGGAGAAAAAGATCTGTTTAATAGGTAGAGAGATGCTAATTTTTCAACCTTTCATTGTACATTCCATTAATGTATGCATTTAATTGTCTCTTTATTCTCAATTAGATCTTTCATTCTCACATTCCATGAATGTGAGCATTGTCTCTACATTGATCACTATGAATAAAATAATTAATTATAATAAAATTAAATAATGTGGCCATTTAATAAGAAAATAAATCACAATAAAGTCAAACAATATGGGCCATTTAATAGAGAATAAATCATAATAAAGTTCAATAATTTGGGTCATTTGATAAGAAAATAAATTATTTCTAATAATTACTTCCATAAACATAACTATCCGATGATTGAAATTCAATCGAATTTAGGAGAGCAATATAGCCTTACTATTTAGTAGTAAGTTATATATCTTGTCACCTCTATTGATTTTTGAGATTGATGTTTTCAGTCCCAACTGTTAGTAGCAGCAACATCATCAGATGGTTACATATATGTTACACGCTGTCTCATTGTTCTCTCTGTACGAGTATCAGATACTTCTCTATGAGCTTTAATTCATTTTTTTTAAAATTTTTTTGTTATGCAGCTCCTTTTCCGAGAATGGCCAAATGTACTTTCCCTCTTGTCAGGCTTAATTGTTATCAAGACCTTGATAATTACTGCAATAGGTCCTCGTGTTGGATTAACCTTACAAGAGAGTGTAAGAATAGGATTGCTTCTTTCACAAGGAGGGGAGTTTGGGTTTGTGGTGTTTTCTTTGGCAAACAGGTCAGCTGTCAGCAAGATATACAATTATTAGTGTTAATTGATAACAAATTTAGATTTTCTGATTGAGGAGAATTTTCTTTTTAAACAGGCTCGGAGTTCTACCACTTGAGTTGAACAAACTTCTCATAATAGTCGTCGTCTTGTCCATGGCATTAACACCTTTGCTAAATGAAATTGGAAGAAAAGCTGCTGAAATCATTGATGAGAAGCTTCAAGCAAAAGAGGTAGGTCCCGTGGGGCTAGCGCAATATTTTTTTAATATATATTGGCCTCTTCTCAATTACTAGTTTAGTGCTTTAAACTTTACAGAAAGTTGCTGGCATGGTAAGCTTTGACGCAAGTGATCCAATAGTTATTCTAGGGTTTGAGCAAATGGGCCAGGTATCACGAGGTTTCTACTAGCTACTGGTTCAAAAATCATATGGAAATGTAGTTTTCTTTTTCAATAAACACTCAACGCCAAGTTTTGCAGGTTCTAGCCAATTTTTTATCAACTCCTTTGGCTGGAGACAAGGGTATGCCATGTGTTGCATTTGATCTTAATCTAAGGGTTGTCAAGGTACAAAGCGGTCTTAGTCTTCCATCTCCACTAACAATGATTCTCACAATTGTAATTGTTGACATTTATATGGATCTTAGCATCTAATTGTTGAAAAACAAAAATGATCTTATGGTGCCAACCAGGCAGCTAGGAAACTGGGTTTCCCCGTACTGTATGGAGATGGATCCCGCCCGGCAGTTTTGCAATCTGCTGGTATATCCTCCCCCAAAGCTGTCATGGTTATGTATGCAGGAAAAAGTAGGACACTTGAGGCAGTTCAAAGAATAAGACTTGCTTTTCCTGCGGTAATATTTGTTCCTATTTGATTTGAGCACGCACATTTTTATAATCTCAAAGAGAACTTGTATTTTATTTCCACTGTAAAAAAAAAAATACAAGCTGCAGCTTCTCATGTTTATCAAGCTTCATGGTGCATACTTTTATGAAAAAAAAAATTTGTTAGCCTGTTTTTTGTGTATGTGCTCATGTTGCCAAAAAGAAAAAAAAAAAAAAACTATGCGTTCACTTCATAAGACATCTTTTTAAGCTTTGTTTGTCCTGGCTAAATACATGATATCTTTTCCTAATAAATATTTTTCTTACAGGTTCCAATCTATGCAAGGGCTCAAGATGTTTCTCATCTATTGGATCTAAAGAAAGCTGGTGCTACTGATGCTATTCTTGAGAATGCTGAGGTACATACCAAGAAATAGCAACACCTTGTTCTGACCACCTAACTAGTGGTTGGCATTGGGTAGGCATTCTGCTAAACTCTTCTGATGGTTATCCTCGTAATGCAGACAAGTTTGCAGCTTGGCTCAAAGCTACTGAGAGGGTTTGGTGTCATGTCGGATGATGTGACTTTTGTGAGTCAACTCGTTAGGGATTCAATGGAGTTACAAGCCCAAGAAGAGTTGAACAGAAATGAAGATCGCGATCTTGATATCATGAAGTCAATGCAGGTGATTATATTGGCTCCTGTGCTTAACTTTTTTTTGTCAGGTCGCAATTTAGATTTTTTCTTGTCAAGATTTCATCTTTGGACTTTTCTTTTGCCAATATTATGTTAGACTTTCCATGCCAAGTATTCATACTTGGACTTCTCCAAATGTCAAGTCAAACTTGACTTTCTCTTTTGACACTTATGGTCAAACCATATTGTCAAACATGTTGACCAACATCACGTTGTCAAACATTAAAACTCAACTCGAGCTCAACTTGAATACAGTCAATCATGATCTGGACTGATTGCACCAATAAATATGGTGTATGTTGAATCATTTATGGGATAATCAAGGGGATCAAACAAGAAAACCTCCACCTCATTCGAAGGGCTTTGCTGTGGAGTGTCGATGGTGCAATGACGGCAACGCTAGCAACAACGGCAAGTGACGATGGCGATGAGTGGCGATGACAATGGCATACAGTGGCGGCAATGGAGATGGCGTCAACAGTGACGTTGGCAACAGCGACAACGGCAACTACGACGCTAGTGGTGGCGACAAAAGATTTGTGGGTGAAAAGAGATGGGCTAGGGAAATTTTAGGGATAGAGAAATAGAAATAAGGAAAGGGCCGGAGGAGGAGGAAGAATAGGTCTGCTCATTTTGCATGTTTACAAAAAGAGTCCAACAAGTTTTAAAAATTACAATTACACCCATATCTTTAATATTTTTTTTATAGATAATAATGCTAATCATGCCAGGACATTCATTTATGGTTTTGTTGGCATAATACTGGAATTTTTATTATACTTCTGTGATGTACTAAAGGGTGAGTTTGAACATGTAAATGGCCATTGTTCTGTATTAAAACAATGGAAGTGAAACAAAGTTTATAATATGTTAATAGAACATGATATATGAGGTCTGTGCTAAATTGCAATTCTGGCAGTATTTGATGAGCAGATTCAATGTACAAGGCTTCCCAACCATCTTGGTATTTGGTCTTGATAAGAGCAGCCCCTATCCTTATGAGGGCCCTAGAACTGCTGCTGCAATTGAGACATTTGGATTGCATCAATTTGAAGCCAATCTTGGTCCTGCTGAGGTGTTTGAATTGACTGGCCCAGTGAGTATATCTCTACTTTGTCATTTTGCTTAAAGTTCAGTGATGTGATAATGGATTAATACCCATTTTATGTTGTAGGATGTGATGGAAGATAAGTGTGCTTCAGCTGCTATATGCTTTGTAGCTTTCCTTCCTGATATCTTGGATTCAAAGGCAGAGGGAAGGAACAAGTACTTGGATCTTCTGTTGTCAGTTGCTGAGAAATTCAAAAGGAGCCCATACAGGTAAGCTCCCTTCAGAGATTCGTGTTGTTCTATTTTATAAATATAATCCTTTAAGAGTCTCCCTATTTGCCTATTGGTGATAACTTCTGATACTTCGTGTTGCTCTATTTTATAAATATAATACTTTAAGAGTCTTCATATTTGCCTATTGGCGATAACTTCAGATACTTCCAACAGTAAATGATTCAAATATACACTCAAACCTGTAAGAGCCAATGGTACTGCCCCAATGATTCTGTTTTGAATGATGACAATGCATTCTGCCACTTTCTAGCTTTGGACATTTAACATTTTTTAATATTCTTACTAGTATTCTCTCTCTGGTTTAAGCGCCTGTGGACGAATGTTAGAGTGAAGAATCAAGCTTCCAAGGTTTATCATATCAACATAAAATAGGATGATGTCTAAGTTATGGCTGGCTTTGTGGATAGCAAAATCTCTGTTTCTTCCACCATTGTTTCTTTGCAGTAACAAGTCCGGTATAAGTGCTTTTACAAAATCGGATTCTAGATCTGAATAGTATCGACTTCTACCAAGAGGATGGGATATTGAACTTTGGTGGTGTTAAGGAAAAAAATGGTGGAAGTATATGGAATCAACAAGTGGGATATGTGGTTTGTGTTTCATGCTTAGGTTGCCTTAGAACCTAAAATTATAATTCTAATAATTTGTCCTTTCTTAGTAGTTTGAGCTCTTGGGCCCACTGATTCTTCATTTGAGACGTGGCTGCCTCACTGAGTTTTCGATTATGTTAGAATCACTATTTATATTAATTAAAGATAATATTTTTCCAGCATAACCAATTATTCGACATTAATAATCATTGAAGTATCGAGAAAGAACCTAGATATTTTCTGAGATATTTAAGAAAACAAAAATACTACAGTGAGACAACAACATCACTGATCGATGTATGTTTTGGGCTGTAACCCACTCCATGAAATTAAAGTGGTTCTCCTTGCAGCTTCGTTTGGTCGGCTGCTGGCAAACACGCTGATTTTGAGAACCAAGTTGGAGTTGGTGGTTACGGGTACCCAGCTATGGTAGCTTTGAACGTAAAGAAGGGTGCTTATGCTCCACTCAAAAGTGCTTTTCAGCACGATCAAATCATGTAAGCCTGTTTCTCATTCCTTTTGTATCAAATTATGATCGAAAGTACTCCTACGAGACAAATATTTTACCTTCTCAGGTAAACTAATGAATTGTGTTTGCAGCGAATTTGTCAAAGAAGCAGGTCGTGGTGGAAAAGGTAACCTGCCCCTCCAAAACGCCCCAACTATCGTCAAAATAGAACCATGGGATGGTAAGGATGGGGAGGTCATCGAGGAGGATGAGTTCTCCCTCGATGAGCTCATGGATGAAGAGAACAGAGCTAAAGATGAATTGTAACCGCGAGAAGGGTAGTGTAGGTGATTTTTGAATGAGCCGTTGAAGGTTAGTTTCCAATTTGACTTCCCTTGTAATCTCTGTGATAAATTACGTGAACTAATTGATCTCTCGAGATTTACACGGGGCTTAGCTTTTTCTGATTTGTGTAGTCAGGAACGAGAACCGTGTCAGCGTTTGCCGAGTGATTCGAGGGGCAAGGTGGCATGCATCAATGCTCGATTAGGATTTGGTGTGAATTTTATAAGTGATCAAGGAAAGGCCGTCCGAGCTATTTTAATATGCTATTTAGATTCTGGAATGTGTTGAACTTATTTGTCAGTCATCATGTCTAAATCTTATAAATACGTGCATCGCTCAAATATAAAAGGCTTGATTGCTAAATGCTAAAAGTTTTTAATATTTCCATCACAAATTTTCGTTTTTCACAAATTTATGCATGTATTGCTTTTAGCATGAGATGTTTGAAAGGTATTGCCGCAGTATGATAATATTTCAAATTATCGTTGGCAACTCAAATGTCTTGATTTGAGTTTTAGATTCATTTCAGGGGTTGGTTAACTAGCCTTATCCATTAAATGGAGAAATGGTTTATCAAGGATGAAGGGGTGATCATGATTTTTTTTTATCTTATCATTAAGTAAATAATAATTGTCTTGTAATGATTCTTGCAAAATAATAATGTTGAATTGTTCCCAACTTAAACCAAGAATTTTTGCACACTGTTGAATTGCAAAAAAGGAAAATGACAAAATAAAATCGTCACACCGGAAGGATGGAAACTCTTTTGGTTTATTGTGCAAAAGGCGATTCGTTCGCCTTCAGCGTTCCCGTCAACCGGTCCCACAGTCAACACGAAGGAGGTAAATCACGAGGAGCATTTTGTGCCCAACCAAAGGCTAGCACAGCAGGAGGGCAGGCACCCCGAAAAACCTTGCAATCCTTGGGGATTGACCCTTACTCTATTGTGCAACTCTGCTGCTGCGCTAGTCACGAGGCCAACTCTTTTGGTTTAATTTCATATGAACAAGAAGATGACCAAAAAAATTATGAATTTATATTTTTTTACATCAAATAAATAAAGAAAGTTGTCTCTCGCACACTCTATCCGCTTCCCTCGTCCATATTTTTAGTCACTTATAACAATTTTTAGATCGATCAATTACTCGACTTTAATTTTCTAGTCACTTCAACGCTCTGCAAGCGGCCGACGATGCTTGTACGGCCGGTCGCTTGCCGAGGATGCCTTGTAAGCCGGCTGACCGCCGATAAGTCTTTGGTTGCTCGCCGGCGGTGCTCCAATGACCAGAAGATGATGGGTGTCCAGCCGGCGGTGCTCCGATGGCCGGTGTTGCCAGGGGATATTCCGAGGGGATTTTTGATATTTGGGGCATTGTTTAAAAGGGGTATTATAAAAAGCGAGGACGTTTTAAGCAATTGCCCATATTATTTCATAATTAGTTTATAAATTCTCTTGCCGCCGATCCCCACTCGCATCAATCCTTTGCTTCGTTAGCAGCTCTTCCTGTATTTTTTTTCTTCCTCCCCGCTGGTTACAGCGATCTGAAGCCTGAAGTTCATCGATCTTTTTTATCCCTCCGGTTTTCCGCTACCAGTAGATGGCGGCTGATTCGCCCACGGCTGACCGGAAAGGTACGACGATACGCGGGGCCAAAGTGAACAAAATTCTTCCTTTCCTTGTCATTGATCTTTTGGTTCTAATTCCTCTCCCTTCAAAATTGATTGCAGTGGTTGTTCACCTGAGGGCCACTGGCGACGCTCCTATTCTTAAACAAGCCAAGTTCAAGGTATCTGTTTTTGACCTTGTTACTATCCTTTGTACGAGGTCATTGTTCCAAAAGCCTTGTCAATTGAAGGCCCAATCTAGAAAGTAAAGTTACAGTGTGTGTGCCAGTTATGAGTACAGTGTCAATGGGTTAGGTACATCGGGTTGATTCGTTCCGCCAAATAATTTAAGCAAGTTAGATTGAAATTTATCAATATAAGTCCATCGTGAGCCTAAATTAGATCAATCCGCATGAGTTGCGGATTAAAGACAGGTCGACCTGCGGTGGGCTTGGATTAGTTCGCGAATTGGAAAAATTAAAAGTCTTATTTTTCAAGTGAGACATAATAGTGTTTACATACTAGAAAAGATCAAATGGTTATAAATTAAATTTGATGAGAATAAAAAATTAATATATAGTAAAATTATGACTCACGGACCGACCTATCTAATTCACAATCCACTTTGGGTTGAGTTGAAAATTTTTCAATCTATCAAAATAGTAGCACGATTCATTTCTACTCACTAAATATTAAATTTATAATGAATTAATCCATCGTAGATCAGTCTATTTGACGGCATAGTCGTCCTCCTGGTACTCAACATTTTAACTTTGTAGCTTGTTTCTTTTCTCTCAGATTGTACCAATTTGATGGTACATTTTTCATACCTGAGTCTTCCTTTTTCTCTTCGCCAGCAATCTCTCGCTCGAGACCAAGTGGCTCGATGATATGTAATTTACCATTCGTCATCATGCACCAACGTGGCTAAATCAGATTCAAATTGAGAGAAATGAAGCACATTTCATTTACTATCATAAATATGGAACTGTCACATTAATAACTCTTTATTGATATTTTTACGTATAGAGAGAGGTAAATCAGGAATCTAAGACGGTCAGTACAGAAATGTGGAGTCATCGGTAACTTGACGGTGAAACCCAGGAATCGATCCCTTGCCCTTTTGGACTTTAACATGGCTATACTAGTCGTCCGAGAAAGTCCTAGGGCTGAATACTTTATTTCAGCCTTATGTCAAAATACTATCACGCTTTGTATAAGTGGAGGAGAGATGGAGGTCCATGTGGGTCGTCATTTCAACCTCAAATCGACTAAGTTAGAAGAATAGAGTTTCATACATCTAGCTCGGTTCGGCTATCGACAATGTGTCACTTTCTATAATTTACCAAAAGGTACACATAAAATTTGTCAATGCGAATTTTTATAATTTTTAAAGGGCACACTTTATTCCCATTATACCCTTATGTTAAAATTATTTTTTTTTCTCTTTCCTCTGCATGCAATTCTTCTCTTTCAACTTAAATTATTTTTTTTAATGTATAAAAATCAGCACCAGAGTGGTGCTGGTCTGGTGCTGGAGACCAGCACTTGGTGCTGGTGCTGGTCTTTTAAGACCAGCACTATTTTAGCATTTGTCTTTTGGTGTATTAAAATATAATATTTTTAAAAAATAGTAAATAATAATATGTTTAAAATCCTGAGCATTGTAAAAATCTTTAGAAGTTGGAATGAGTCCGATTGAAGTTTTTTAGAACTATCAATGAATTTTGGTGAAAACTCATTGATGGGCTTAAGGGATTTAAAATTTTAAAAAGTTGACATGTAATAGAAGAGGGTAGTATAATAAAGATATTGATGATATGTATATCTAGTTTTGACATCCCTACAATAAGTTATGCGTATGTGTCAATTGTCTTAAAGCATAAACTTTGAAAACCTTTTGATCACTACTGTTAATGACTTCAAGCTGATATTTTTGGGTATATAGATTCTATGATACTTTAGAAACTTGTAACACTTGGAATGGATCAGATTGGAGCTCTTTAGGTCAAGTATAAAAAAATAGTATTTAAAGTCTTTTCGGATCTATCAAGGAGTTTCGATCAAAACTCATTGACAAACCTAAAGAACCCTAATCGGATCCATTATAAGTGTTATAAGTTTCTGAAGTTTCATAAAATATATATGTGTCCAAAAATATCAGCTCGCAATTATTAACAGTAGTGATCTGAAGATTTTCAGTTTATGACTTTAAGATAATTGATACATACACATAACTTATCGTAGGAATATCAGAACTAAATATAGACACCATCAATACCTTCACTATACTATTCTCTTTCATTACATGTCAACTTTTTAAAAATTCAAATCATCTAAGTTCATCAATGA
>JBAMHZ010000041.1:464078-477512 GCA_037177395.1 Alpinia galanga
TGGTTCTAATTCCTCTCCATTCAATATTGATTGCAGTGGTTGTTCACCTGAGGGCCACTGGCGACGCTCCTATTCTTAAACAAGCCAAGTTCAAGGTACCTATTTTTGACCTTGTTGCCATCCTTTGTACGAGGTCATTGTTCCAAAAGCCTTGTCAATTGAAGGCCCAATTCAGAAAGTAAAGTTACAGTGTGCGTGCCAGTTCTGAATTGAGCTGTCAATTTTGGATCACGTCCTTCGGGTTGATCCGCTTTGTCAAATAATTTAAGTCGATTACGTTGAAATTTATCAATCCAAATTCATTACGGACCTAAACAAATCAATCTGCATGAGTTGCAGGTTAAGACAGGTTGACCTGCGGCGGGCTTGAGTTGATTCGCGGGTTAGAAAAATTAAAAATTTTATTTTTCAAGAGAGACATAATAGTCTTTATAAAGGATCAAATGGTTATAAATCAAATTTGATATATAGTAAAATTGTGGCCCGCGTGCTAGTCCACCTAATCCGTAACCCGCCTTTTAACCCGTAGAAATAACGGACCGGCTCATTTCTACCCATTAAATGTTAGGTTTACGATAGATTAGTCCGCCCTGCTACGGATCGATCCGTTTAACGGCTGTAGTTCTAAGGATATATTATTTAGATCTTTGTTATTATCCAAAGTTCAAGACAGATTGTTACTTTATTTGTGTTATAATGGCATGCATCATTCCTTGCACAGGTTCCACATGCAGTTTACTTTTCTTTCCTTTTTTTTAAACATAAGATCAGATTCATCATTGATATCTTGCATTTTAGCAGATACAACTTGTACAAAATTTGTACTACTGAAAATCTTTGAGTTGATCAGCAAATAGCACTCCATGGTAATTTTACATGCATCGGGACAATCAACAGGTCTGAAGTAGGTTCCAAGGTCCTACAAAGTATCAAACTGACGTGTTATTGTTTATGTTTTATTATTATTATTTTTCGTGCTTGTGCTCCTTCATACACTAATTGTCCTTGATGTATGATAGAGGGCCTTGAAGACTTGGAAATTAACTCTTCTCCTAAAAGAGGTGCTAATATAGTATAGTTTGCTTCGGTACATCCTTTGGCAAGTTTGGACATGAACATGATACAGCAAGCTGAGATCATAAACTTGGTGCATGACAAAATATCATTATGTTTGACAACCATAAATGTGGTGGGCTGTCTTATCATAAGAAATCAGTGAACGTCACCTTGTCCTGTCACACTGAACCCCAGTGTATCTCGCTTAGTACATTTCAAGTTTTTAACTTTTGTGAATTGTGTGCGTGGTTATACTATCCAGCTGCATCCTACCCTTGCCAGGAAATCGTTGCTCTGCTGAAATCTGATTATTTTTGCACATATATTTTTTTAAATCATGGCAAATTTGTCAAGAATCAGCACAGGACAGTCAATAATTGGATGATACTCCTAAGCATCGGTTAATCCAACCATGCCCTGCTATTCCCAAGTGGACGGAGCAAATCAAATGGGTAGAAGAGTGGAGAATAAGTGAGATGATGAAACCCTTTGCAGCCACACTATTGCAATTTTCATGTTCTGATGCTTACAATTTTGAATGATAAATTAACACACGAGGAAGAGGAATTGTGGGCATGTTTTGAGAAACAGGATAATATTTCACCTTTTTATTAACGGATTAGATTCTGATCAAAAACAAGAAAGTAGATGAGCTATAATATTCAATTGGTGAGATGTAGTGTATGTTAGCTAACTGATAAAGGTTTAATTGAACAATTTAATTTGATTCAAATAGTCATAATGATATAACCCTGCTTATAAGGTCATCCCCAAATGGTTTAACGATGATAAATATACAAGACAGAATAATATACAACAATTAAGACCATTAAATATAAGTTAATTAATAAAATAAGATACATATGTGTTAGCTCAAATTGAACTGGATTAGGCATTGCATTGGCACTCAAGAAAAAATAATATACATTACAAGTGCAGTTGTCCAACAAAATATAAAATACATATCCCTTAAGATTTACATATGCAGAAAATATTTTGAAAAATAATTCCAAATCACAAAGAACATATTGAAAGTTTCATTAAGATGGTTGATTTGAAATTCCAATGAGAAAGAAGTATTAATATTTTGGATCCATTAAGGATCCTGAAAGCAATCTTGACAAAAATATCATTATTAGCAAAAATTATTGTGTGCCCTTTCGGCTTAAGGAAGATTTAGTAAGACTTATGTATGACCTTTCATGCTCTATGACATAAATAAGATTTAAGACTATGGGAAAATATCATGTACTAAAAGACAATAATGTATTAAAGATGGAAATGTTAAAATTGATAAGGTTACTAGAACAGATAAAATAAAATAAATGGTAGCAATTAGGTGCTTCCAATAGATGATAAAATGAGTGTAAACAGATTGAACTAATATGAACATGTTATAATTAGACAAAATAATTGAATAAGTGGATGGTATTTAGGGGCAGAGGGAGATCAAATAAAATTCTAGGTAATGCAATAAAATTAATTGATTTGAACAGTACTAGAGTGATATAACCTTATATAGAATTCAAAGGCAGGATGATATTCATGTAGCCAATTTTGAATAGTTGGGCAAAACACAACTTAGTGTGGATAGAGAATTTTTTTTGCTAAATATTATATCATAAACAAAAATTCAACTAAATATAGCTGAAGCCTATGTCCATATTTAAAAGGATAAATAAATATTGGACCATTATATCGTACATAAAGAATTCTTTATATCCAGTTGGTAATCAACCACTAAAACATTACGGCTAAGTGAGGAAGAGTTGTATTGAAGCAATCTTAGCCATAAGAGAAATTTATTTCAAAATACTCAACTCCATTCACTTGAGTGTATTCCTTGCCATCAATCAAGCAATACCTG
Source organism: Alpinia galanga (assembly GCA_037177395.1). Classification (NCBI taxonomy): domain Eukaryota; kingdom Viridiplantae; phylum Streptophyta; class Magnoliopsida; order Zingiberales; family Zingiberaceae; genus Alpinia; species Alpinia galanga. The sequence continues at coordinate 467,002 of JBAMHZ010000041.1, forward strand.
TAGATTGCCTTCCCAGTGAACACCCACTTAGTTGCATCCAACTGTGGATTTGAGAGGAAGAAGAGGAACTAACTCTCAAATATCACAGAATATAAATTTGTCACCTCATTTACCATGCTTTGTTTTCATCTCCTATTAGAAAGTGTCTCTGAAACAAACTTAAAAATGGAATATGAAGCCTAAGAATAAACAAATAAATACACAATGTCTGTTACAAAGAAGCACATGCATTACAACAAGAAAGAGGATGATTAGCAGTAAATTGAGTCAACATCAGAAAAGATCATTATTGATCTGGTTCTTGTTACTGGTTTGCATCCCATGAAAGTGACTTTGAAGGTTGTGTTATGATATGTGTTTGGAATTGTATCTTATATGTTGAAATTTAGCTACTCCTTAACAGTTAAACAAATGGATCCAGTAATCAGGACTCAGTCATGGATATTAATTTTGCATCCTCTTGATATTTACCTATAATAGGTAGTTAATTTGACAGCTATCGTGTATGTAGAATCTAGATTTTTTATTATTTCTTGGATGTTTATATATCCATGAGTATTAATTAGGAGCTTTTAACATTTTGGCATTTGAGATACAAGTTTACATGTTTCTTCATCTAAGCTCATGCCAATTCCCAAATCAATTTATATTAAGATGATGTCAATGAATGCTAAATTGAGATGCCTCAATGGCAAGTTGGATGACATCAACTCACATAGGCAAACTGCAAGCAATGTTGCATTTACATTATCTCATCTTCTTCACCATGCTTAGTTGGCAAATTATAATTGCATGTGTTTATTTGCATGCCATTTTATGTTATTTAAGGTCAATACAAAAACTTGATTGGTTGCCTAGAGTGGAGAAGGAGGGAATTGAATGATAGACAGTTGTTTTTAATCTTCAGGAGGAATTCTCTGTTGAGAATGGAAATGTCCAAGGAGAAGGAATCTCTGATGCAAATGGAAATGCCCAAGGAGAAGGAAATATCTGTTGAGAATGGAAATGCCTAACCCCCTGTTTACTTAGGAGGAAGGAAATAGAAACCGTGGAAAGTTTTCCGCTGTGAATAATTTTTCTTCGTTTACTTTGGAAAAAAAGAGAAACTATTTACCTTTCATTTGTTTACTTAATGGGTAGATGGATTTAAGATTCCATTCATCATGGATTATTTTCCTTAGTTATATTTTTTTTCCGCCCAAATCGGACGGAAAACCTTTCTCTCCGCCAATCGTCTGCCGCTACCGATCGCTTACCGCTATCCACCGTCACCCGTCGCCACTGGCCGCTGGCCGCCGCTGCTCACCTGTCAACTCCCGTCGGCTGCCAGAATTTTCTTTCCTCCGTTTCCTTATTTCCTCAAGAATTCTTTTTCCTTCCTCAAAGAATTTCTTTCTTTTATCTTTCCTTTCTTTTCTCTTTCTCTAGGGATTTTTTTCTTTAAGGAGTTTTTTTCCTTCTATAATCCATCCTTCGGAGTAAACGGAGCATAAGGAACCCAAATCAGACCAGGATTATGTATATTCTCATTCTAGTCTATTGTTGTTCAGAAACATACTCTTGTTCTGCTGATTTGAATCTATTCTACTCTTGTTTTTGTTTGAAATTTGTCAAATGAAATTTAGAAAGACAATAAATGATGACAATTAGTAATTCTGTTAAAATCTGAAACAAATTACTCTGCTTGTAGATTTCTGGAATCTGTTTGTAGATTTCTGGAAGTGACAAATTCTCAAAGGTCATTGAATTTCTGAGGCGCCAACTTCACCGTGATACTTTGGTATCATATCATTACTCTCTTTTTCATATGCTTGGAAGCTTATTGTGTTGTTACATTGCCTTTTCTAAAGATTTCCTCATCTGTAACAGTTTGTATATATCAATAGTTCCTTCTCACCAAACCCAGACGAATCAGTGATTGATCTCTATAATGTAAGCTTCTTTCTTTCTATCATATATGCTGGTGATGTAATTATGCATTGGATTATCTCAGAACTTAACAAATAAAGCCTTTCTGATTAGAAGTTTGATGTCATGCTTTATATCCTATCTATTCTTGAGTTGCCTGTGTTGTAGGTCCAACTCATTGTCCCTTGATTACAATTGACTTTATAAAAATAAAAAAATGCTACAGGGCTCTATACTAGAAATATGTTATATTGGGAAGTTATCTTGTTTATTACTTCAGAAAATAACATGTTGCACAACTAATGATTTCTAGGTACCTTTTTTATTTTTATTTTGTAATCAACAAAATTGCAGTGTCACCAAAGAGGTTTGTAAAGTTCTCCCATTCTTGTGGACATGATGCCAACTTTACATTTCACTAATTTACTAAAAGATTTTTGAATTATTTATTTCCATATACTGTAGGACTTTGAAGAAAGAATTCCATATAAAAGAGTTTGATTCTCATGCCTAACAATTGGCATAGTCAATTATATGAATGCAATAATTTAAGGTTGTCATTCCTATTAATCATTAACATTTCAGTTTAATGTTAAAATTGTTAAAGTTCCTTTGATTATTCCTTTGAAGATATGGAAAATGAATTTTTTTGAACTTGTATTTGTTTGACAAAAAAATTATCCAAGCTTTTATCAATCCTTCAATGTCACAAACCAAACAAGAAGCACTTACAGAGGAAGAACTGCCAGTCTTCTCCTACCAATGAGTTCTGTAAAAACTGATTCTACTCGAAATTGATATTTCAATTCAGTTTCAGACCACCGAGAAGGTTGGAACATTATTTAGAAATAGAATGATTTCAAGAAAATAGGCCCAAAATTAGGACAGGTTTGCTAAGTATGTTAGCAATATTCATTATGACCTGTAGGAATCTCTATATTTTAGTTAGTTGCTTTATTAAAAGGATTATTTATATTTTATAAATGTTTGTTCTTTACCCCATGTTTCACTTATAAGACAAATGCCTTTCTTTTCTGGTGACATGCTTTTAGAAATCAATGTTGAAATAGACATACTTATACATACTACAACAACAACCCTTAAATCTCAATTGTTTGGTGCCAGCTACATGGATGGTATCCCATAGTTAAACTATTTAGCCTTTTGTTTTTAACTCTCATCTTTCAAATTGATTCAACTTGTCTAATTTGCTAAACACACAACCATCTAGACTTTTTTTCCCATAAGTAAACATTCTGTAGTCATGTAAGTTTAATAGATTAGGCTTGGATGAACTCACTAAACCAGCCTGTGCAGCTAGCAAGATGTTTATCTCTCTTTTTCATTTCTGTTCTTTGGTAACATTGAAATAATAATAGTAGTAGTGGTGGTGGTGGGTATTTTTTTGATATACTTGGAAGCAAGTATATCAAGATTCTCCTTCTGGAAGCAAGCTATTTTATTCGCAGCCTGCAATTTTTCACATGTCAAACTTCCACGTTTGATCTAATGGATACACATTTCATAGTTGTTTTTTGGGTTTACAGAACTTTGGATTCAACAGTAAACTGGTTGTTAACTATGCTTCTTCCATGGCATGGGGCTGAGCAAGATCTACTGCTGTGGCGATCAACAAGTTAAAGAAAAGCCCTTCCCCCTGTAAATTCTGATTATTAGTATTGCTTCAAATGTATCATCAGAAGATGACAAATGATGATATGTTTGCCGTTCTCTACAAAAAAAAAAAAAAAAACTCGGGATCCTTGTTGCCTTTCTTCATGTGAGAATTACTTTTTTTTTTTACTTCTTTTTTGCTATTGATTTTTTCCCACATGAGCCCAAATTTTTATATCGGTTGGTATGTAGATATTTTGTGGTTATAATTGGGCCTATAATATTTCATGATTTATTCAAATTTAAGTCAAAATTCTAGAATTGTTTGACTTTACCATAAATTCCATTGGCTAGTCTTCGGCTTGTCAAATGCATAGAATTGTGAGTTTCCGACCATTTAACATAGTGATGCATTTTTTTTTATTAAATTAAATTATTTTCACATTGAAACAATTCGTTTCAGCCATTTGATTTATTTGGATCATCTCACTTGTTCAAATCGCTTGAATTGGTAAATTTGTTTGGATATTTTGATAATTTGGCCCATTGAAATTGTTCGACCTTTGTTTGTTAAAATCGTCTAAATTGCATTAAATTTTTAGCCTAGTTGTCGTAGACTGATTGTTTAGGTGTAGATTTATTGATGTAAATAATAAAAAATATTCTTCAATTTTAGATGGATAAAAAAAATCTACAAATAGATTTAGAGTCTTGAATATTTTGTTAGATTTATTATACATAACAATTCTTATATGTGCAAAGTAATTACATGCCTATATTATAAAAATATTATGTAACCTGGCCAATGTCAATATAAAAAATGATTTAATTAAATTATTTTGAGGCAAGTAATAAAAGATGATTAATCAAGTTATTTAATTACTAAAGATTTTCAAAATAAATATATTCAAATAACCCATATTATTTTTTAAAATAAATAGTTAGATTTATTATTATTATTTTAATATTTTTAGCTTTATGTTGACCAAGAGACGTATAAAAAAGGGAAGCGATCGTCCCACCCCTCTTTCATCCATTTCTTCGCCGTCGTCAGGGTCCTCTAGGTCGATTACGAAAGCCCTTCGTTGATCCGTCTCCCACATTAGCCCGCGTCGGTAACAACTTTTTGAGCCAAAGCCTCGTTGCCTCACCCTTGGACCTGATTCTGCGTGCAAGAAAATAACCTAGGGTTCCGACGGAGGAGGGGATCCAGGTAAGGCGAAGATGAGAGAACATAAGGTGTTGAACAAATATTACCCGCCTGACTTCGATCCCCGAAGGCAACCCAAGAATCAACAGATTAAAGTTTGGATGATGCTTCCGATGAGCATCCGCTGCAACACCTGTGACACCTACATTTATAAGGGTACGAAGTTCAATTCACGAAAAGGGGACGTCATTGGAGAAGTGAGATGGTTTCTTTTCTTTCTTTCTTTTTTTTCCTTTTTCTCTTCTCCGTTTCTTGATTTTTCTTGTTCATAAAGCGGTAGCTTTGATTAAATTAAGTATCGAATGCACATGTGATTCTGAATAACTGATCCCTTAGACTTAATAGATATTCTGGTATTGCTTTCTCCTTCCTAGATCTGACTCACCCTTTGTCCTTGAAATATTGGTCGATCTCCATTTAAATTCTAAATCATAGAAATTAGGAAATGACTAGTGGCGGAAGTGCACTCTCGAACTATAGTGTTATTCGTATTCTTAGATTTCCCCGACACGTCATGATTTTGACTCCTGGACTTGGGGGATGTGCCTTTCCATTTTGACTAATTTTTCTCCTAGATGTAAGTTTTTAGAGCCTTTATTCAAACATAGAGTTGTATGGAATTGTTCTATCTATAATGTTGGACCATGTACCCGTATTGTGTTTGGAAAACAAGATAATGAAAATTAGAATTCAATTATCAAAAAAAAATAGGAATTAAGATTTCCAATTACATTTGACTGGTTTTTTTTTTTTTTATGTTTGAGAATTTTCTATGAATCACTGGACTGATTTATAATATAATACTAAACATTCTTATAGTATCATTTCAAGTATAAGAATTGAAATTCTGATTTCTTACTTAATTCCAAACATAAAAATTGGAAATATGTCATTCACGAAAGTACTTTCTTTCTGCAATTTTGCCTTACCCATTTTTTCAGTTGACAGATTTGACTTTTGTTTATTAGCTTGAACCCTTCATTTTTCTTAAACACTATACGAGCTCAGGAACTTTTCTATTGTGAATTTAATTTTTGCAGTAAATTTAACCATCAATACATTTTTGCAGACATATTTGGGGATCCAATTATTTAGATTCTACTTCAAGTGCACAAAATGCTCTGCTGAGATAACATTCAAGACAGATCCTCAAAACTCTGACTACACCGTTGAATCCGGTGCTTCTCGTAATTTTGAGCCTTGGCGTGATGAGGATGAGGTTAGTGATGTGATATTCCATACCTACAATACATTTTGTGTGTGTTGACATTGCTTTAATTTATCAGTTTACAATGTATCCTGTTGTTCAACATTTCATTTTATATTCTTACTAGGCTGTCGAGAAAGAGAAGAAAAAAAGAGCTGAAGAAGAGATGGGAGATGCTATGAAGTCCTTGGAAAATCGAGCTTTAGATTCCAAACAAGATATGGACATTCTTGCTGCGCTTGAAGAGATGAGGTCTATGAAGGTGTATTTAAAACTTGTTCTTCATTTATGACTTGCCAATGATGTTTTGTAGTTTGGCTTTTTCAGGAAACAAATGTTCTAACCACTGTTCTTTCTCTTTTTGCAGTCTAGGCATGCAACCGTGAGTGTTGATTTGATGTTAGAAACTTTAAAACAGTCAGCTTATGAAAAGGTAATATTTGTCTGATTCCTATGGCTTTCATTTTTCTTTAATTTGCTTCATAAAAACATGTGTATTCATTTGTGGCGATATAATGTATCTTTGATATAAAAATTGGATCTGTACATGGTGCATGTTTGATCATCATTTTAAAGACATTTTGTTTACTTCTCTTAAGTCCCTTCACAGTTGGCAATGTTTTTGCAAACCCAGATTCAGTGAATGGACATTTTATAGCAATAAATTATGAACATTAGCAGCTTTCAAATTTTTGGCAAGTTTTGTTTTCTTTTTAAAGATGATCTGCTATCCTTCTGATCTCCTTTATTCGGATTGAGATTCTACCGAAGACAATGGATAGGTTCATAGGATTAAAATGTAGGATGGACATAGGATTTTCAGTTCTTTATAAATTAACAAAATAGTTTCTTAAAAAGTATATTTGGCATTTCTATATTGCCATGTATGCTAATTTTCTACTATTTATGGTTTGTCATATGTATTAATTTTTTACCACTACCATAGGAACATCTCAAACTTTATTTCATTATAATATTTATTTGGTGGGCGTATGAATTATGAAATATAATTTTAACATGTTACAATAAGAATGACAAATTAAAGGGGTTTTTCTATATGCAATGTAAGAAGAGCTTCATAGAAATAGAAATTTTCTTACATAGTATGTTAAAAGATGGCATCGGTTCTGTCAGTATATTCTGTTAGTTTAGTATTTTATTAGTATAAAAATAGTTTCATATGAATAGAATTTTTCTTAGAGGGTATGATATGACAAAGATGATGTTGATTTTTTTAAAAATATATTATGTTCATCTAATTCTCAAAATTGATATCCTACCTAGAAATGGTGAGTGAACTTAAAGGTTACAATCTGAACGTATTTGGTATTTAGCAGGGTTATGTTTTTATGTACAGAATCTGCTTGAGTCCCTTAATATTTAGTTTGTAATTTCTACAAGCATATTTTTCTTGAAAAATTTGACAGCGTCTAGTGTTTATTAGTATAAAATTTTTTAGTGTATTTGCTGCTAATCTGTAAGCTTATACTATGATGTTGAATCTCATCTGCAATTTCTTTACTTTTTTTTCTATAAATGACCATCTTCTCCACAACAGGAGAGAAAAAAAATGGAAGAGCTAGATGAAGCTGATGAAGCACTTATTAAATCCATAACTTTCCATGTAAGGATCCAGGAACTCTTTCTATCTCTTTATTGCATTTGTAGTTACTATATGTTTTCTTTTTCTAGATTATAAATTTTTTTAAATTTTGATGGCAAATTGCTGCTTCAGGGTTCAAAAGATTTTGTTCGAAGAATAGAAAATGACGAAGATGATGACGATGTCGAGGAGCTAGGCCAGTCATCTTCTAATCTAAGCGGCAATTTAAAGGTATTTCATTATTATCTTTATCACTTGATATTCTCTGTGCTATTAGCGAATGGTTCCAGAAAACTGTTACAATAAGTTTGTGCCTAAACCCTAAATCACCAAACCCTGAACTATAAAACCCTAAATCTGAAAACCTCAAACCCTAGCCTCTTTCTTGGGTTCCATACCTTCAGCCTTTATGTTCATAATGATGTCATGCTTGCTTTTGGTACTTTGAAAAAACAATCTTGATCGAAGCTATATTTGCCAAATGGATACAATCCGCTCATGCTAAGACCTCATATGGGTTCGATGTACTCTTATATTCAATGAATGATCCAGCATTCAACACAGGCCGAAGCATATGGTTACCTGTATTCTTTCAAGGGATGGGAGATCTACAAGCTGTTTTGTGCCAGTCTCCTTGTCCGAGCTAGAGTCTTGGATTAGGAAAACTCAGAATCAAGTTTTAAAATTTTAACCCGTATCGAAGTTTCGATCTGCGATCGGAATGATACGATTTCAATATGGTATCGTGTAATATCGATTAATTTCTATAATTTTTAAATATAAAATACATAAATTAAAAATGAAAATTTTAATTTAAATATTAAAAATAAACAAAACAATTATGGAAAAAAATCAAAAAATTAATTATAATAGTAAAATTAATTTAAATAGGATTTAAAAAATAAAATAAATTTTAATAATAATAAAATTATGATTCATAATATATAAACTAATAAAATAATTTACAAAATATTTTTAAATTAATAAGATAATTTCATTAAATTTTAATTAATCTAACCATAGTCTAAATTATAGTTTAAAGAATTGATTATTAAATTGTATAGTTTGAATTATAATTTGAGGAGTTGATAATTAAACCTATTAATTCCTAAGTCCATCATGAGATGCCCCTGCGGAGGCCATGTAATGCCTCCGCGGCGCCTGCAGAGGTTGTGTGACCAGCGGAAGCCACACAAAGCCTCCGTGGCGTCCTCGGAGGCCGCGCAACACCTCCGCGGCACTCGCGGAGGCCGCATGACTTTGCCACGGCCACCAATACCACTGTACCGATGCTGGGCGGCGGGCGGATTCCGCCCGTTTCGCCTGGCACGGGTCGAAATTTCAAACGTTGGTGCTAAGGGTAGGATAACTTTTAGGCTGTTCAATGAGGATTATACATGGAGTCTCGAGGACATTAACAATGTTTATGACTTACTTACAGGAGGAGAGAGGAGGATGCCTAGAGAATTAGATGAAAATAAATTTTGGTATGAAATTTAAACTGACCTTAGGCCATATGATTCCTCCAAATCTAAATCCTCTGGCTTTCAAAACCCAACTTTTAGATATCTTTATAGGGTTATGATCAATACCATCTTTGGTAGAGGTGACAGTGATAGAGTAGTAAGGCAAAGCGAATTGATGATTATTTGGACTATGAAAAATAATGAAAAAATTGATTCTGGATCACACTTTATAAGACACCTAGTAAAGATTAGGAAGAGCTCAACTAGAGTTATTTTGGTTGGAGAGATGATTACTAGGATTGTAGTAGCTGTATGACACGATTTGAATGGATCGGGGATGATTAAGAGTAGTCCTAGAATAGATATAAATGCATGCCTCTCTATGAGGATGATTACTAGAAAGGAGGAAAGATTTTTGCTAATCCTGAAAGATCAACCACCACTTCCTCTAACAAACATTGAAAGAACAACAATTCATGATCGTGTCAACCTTTTCATCCTCTAGATCTCCCATTACTGACCCGATTGAGCCCCTTATACTGCCCCAGCCCCCTATTGTTAGGCACAACTCACCTAGGCAAAATTTACCTTGACATTCTTTTGATTTTGGTGATTCTTCTAGTGTAAGGCAGTCCTCTTTTGATTTCTCAGGTCTCCGTTCATCCACTGATGCCATCCGTGCAGAGTATGTTGAGCACAAGGACTTCTGGAGAAGGGAAGCTGAAATTTCAGAGGAAAGGTACCAAAGAGTAAAAAGGTACATGGACAAGGCTGAAGGTTTCTTTCACCAAGCTGGAATATTCCTCCAAGAAGAAACAGAACATAAAAGGAGCCAAGAAAAGAATGGAGAAGAGAGGAGCAACATTGACAATCAAATGAATACATTGAATATCAGATTAATGTCATGTATCAATGATTTCAGAAGATTAGTGGTATGTGTCCATAGTTCCCACCTTTCCCACCCCTCCAGTAAATTTTCCATGTTTTTAATTATTAAGGGCAATGCTTAATTTAACCTAGTTTTCCTGCTTAACTTAGTTGTAATTTTTTTTTTATACATATAATTGTTTAATTTATGTTTAACTCATCTTATCATTAGCATTTTAGTGTACGTATGGTCCAGTTTCTGATACATTTTCATTAGAAGAACAATATGCATTGAAAGTAGTTAGGAGGTGATATTTCTTTTGACTAACCTTCAATAGACTTTTTCTTTTACACATAGTACAATCCCTAGGGTAGAGGTAATCAAAATGAAACTAAATCTAATCTATCGGATTAGTACTTAATTCTCTATAGTGACATTCACAACAATTAGTTACTAGAAAAGCACTAGGTTCATGAGTTTCATAATAGGTTAAAAAAATGAAAAATAAAAATATATATATATAATAATAATAATAATACAAACTTCTATAGAAAAAGAGAAGATGAAATAGTACTAAAGTACCCCTTTGAGACCAAGTAGCTACTGGGGAAACACCTAAAGGTGCCCCTTTGAGG
>JBAMHZ010000041.1:493562-512008 GCA_037177395.1 Alpinia galanga
TACTATCTCGTCTGGATTTGTAACACAATTGGATTTGTATTTATTTGCACAATCAATTACCTTGAGTTCCTTAGGATCCTTTCCAGATGTGACCTTGCAAAGAATGAAATTGGAATGACTTCGATATGGATTCAGGTAGGGCACTTCTTTTAGAAGACTAAACAACCTTTCCCTTTCTTGCACTAGAGAATTCTTAACATTCTGAACAATGAAAGGAAACATTAGATGCTCATTAATTATAACAGATCAAGAGGACCAATAATAAAAACACAAAAAAGTAGATAGGGATTACCTCCAGATATTCAGGATTTTGCAAAGCTGCACATGCAGAAACTTCTGCTGCAACAGATACATTATATGGTTGCTTTGCACGCCATAAGTATTGGATGATACTAATAGGAAAGGCTCCATAGCCAACACGAAGCCCAGCTAAACCTGTTTTTGCAACAACCAGAAAGTAAAAGTCACATTATTGGAAAGATAGAAAAGGTGAAGAGACATCTGCAAGTGAAAAACCTTCATAAGAAAAAGATCCTGAAACTTTTCAGTGCTTTTTATTGCAACAATAACTTAACAAGAGAATAGAACCAACGAATGCATAAATAATCATAAAAAATACTCACACAGCACTAACATTCACTGAAACATGAAGATACAAAAATATTTTCAATGTTATGTATTTTATTTGTATTACAACGATGAACTATGTACATTATGCACAAGACAACAAAGAATATGGAAAACTAGGATGAGGAGAAACATTTTGAAACCTAGAATAAGAAATGAACCAGCAGACAAAGGTAAAAAATTTTAGAAACTATACTATTACTCATTTAGTCTAGATTTTAACAGATAAAAATACACCACCACCTGTAAAATCTGTGATTCCTTCTTGTATCTTTTGCAGCCATGAAGTGATATAAGAACAGTTCACTGCAGTACCACAAGACAATGGGTTGCTTTATGCATTACCTTCTATTAAAATCTTATGAAGTGTTATTTTATATATCTTTGCACCATGCAATGCACCATTAATCGAACTAAACTCACTTTTTAAAAAACATAAAAAAATTTGTATTTTCCTTCAAAATTGAAGCAAGGATTCTTTGCTTTATTTCTTAATCATCCTAACATGCAACCTACTTCAACAAACTTTTCAAGTGCATCAAACTGGTCTTCATGTGCATGTAATGAAGGATAATTAATTACTAGCATAGGCCTTTCTGAATTAATCTCTCTTTCAGAGATGACAACAACAAGCAGAAAAAAAAAAGCCTACCTGCTCTTTTGCTAAAGGTTCGAAGGACGATCAAGTTCTCATGCCTCTTTACCCACTTCATCTTGATTGGAGTCCAGAATTCAATGTATGCTTCATCCAACACAACCAAGATTGGCAAGTTAAGAATCTGGAGGAGCTCTTCGTCACTGATAATGCTGGACAAGAACGAACAGTATTGCAATAAAAAAAACAAATATTAGAAACAATTTCTGAAAAAATTTTGAATCACACTTGCACAAAAAAGTGTTCCAGCTACAAGGCCTTTAGAAACTTTTACTTATGTGGTGTTAACTCAGTGGGGTCTTAGAGAAGGTATCCAAAATGAAAGAAGAGGGAGAAGGAGGGAAGAGAAATTTTGTTTACTTGGATACGTAAACAGAGAGAGATGGAGAGCAACTTAAGAGAGAGCTCCTGGCCTCTCCTTTCCACCAAAATTGATCCATCCAAAATGAGCAAATCAGACGTTGAGAGGGAGGAACGTGAAAAATAAAGCTATTATATCCCTTTCTTTGACAAATGCCATAGACCATCACCACTGATGATCATTGGCCACCGCCACCTTCAATCCAGGTTGTTTGGAGATATTGGGAAAATATATTTTGGCTTTTTCTTTTCTACAATTTTAACAATTCATGGTGTACACACACACACCCTTTTAATTTAATAATCAAATTCACCCTTTCATTTACCTTCCATCTGGGTTGTTTGGAGATGTGAGGAAAATACATTTTGGCCTTTCCTTTTCTACAACTTCAACAATTTGGGGGATATCCAAAGTAAAATCTGTCCTCCTTGGAACTGCATGAAATGAGGAATGAGTAGGTAAATAGGCAAAACAATGTTGTGACAAGTGGGAAAAGATGTTAATTTGATTGATGAAAAAACATATTTGGATGTAAGATATCATATACCAGCCTAAGAAAAAAATGGAGAATCCTAATAAAACTAATGAACATGCCTCTCAAAAGTGAAGTTGCATAAATGAGTTAATGGAGTTCATTCGATAAATTAAATAATTAAAGTACCCTTGATAACCATTGCTCCGTTAACCGCTGCATCAAACTCATACATTGTGAATGTTGGAGGACAATCCACAATTTTATCACCAGGATCAAGTACACATCTGCATAGTCAGTAGTACAATTTACTGATCTTTTAATCCAAGCCAATAGCTCAGTCAAACTAGAAAATTTGAAGGCATTTCATTTAAAACCTCATTATCAAGTCAATCAACTCATCTGCACCACACCCAACCAGTATATAATCAGATTCAAGACCAGAATCTTCAGCTAGAGCAGCACGCAAACGACGGCTCTCAGGGTCAGGGTAAACATAAGGAAATTTTAGACTTCCCAAAGCCTCAAAGACCTATTAATTAACAGAAAGGAAGAAGGTGGTTGGGTAAAGGAACAATATACTAGGTGATACAAAATAAATGTTTCATTGCAAAAAAGTTTTCTGGAAAGCTTATCTTTTACAAACGGAATGCATATGTGAGTTATCTCATCTGTAACAATTGTATTTAGCATTGTATATGACATTCCTATAACCGATGATATGGCAAGATAAACTTGCATTAAGTCATCCTGTCACTCAAATAATTGATATGAGCAGATAGTTTTCAGCTAACATGTTTTCTGAACAATTGATATAAGCATAGTGGATGACAGACTATGGTCACATGTAATGCATGTTTCTCTTGTGATATTGTTCACTCAAACACCTGTCTTTTACATACAAACTAGATGATGTGTAAATTTATAATTTACACAGCATTACAATTATTATTTTCATATAAATAGGTTACAGAAGCTAGCTTATCCCTTAGATCTTTTTTAAGCCTTTGTAATCAAGATCCATAATTAGGTGTTCATTATAAGGTCAGTGGTTTATTGTGTAATTTATACAGCAGTAACAATTATTACTTTCACTGTAAATAAGATACAAAAGCTAGTTGATCAGTTGCATCCTCTTATGACTCTGTAATCAAGACCTGCGTTTATTATTAGGTTCAAACTTAAATAATTATGAATATAAAAAAAGGCATAGAACTGAACCAAATTGAAATTTTGATTAGGCTTTTTTGCATTCATTTTGTTGTAAGACTTTACATATGGAATTTCTGTTTGGTTCAGTTTTTATATTGTTACATTGAGCAAAACTGACAAATTGAAGTTTTGCATGATTTTAACATTTTTATAGAATTTAATTTTATTCAAAAGTTAGTAAAACTTAACAATGCAAGTATATATAATTATGTGAAAGTATGTACCTAAACTTGTCAAGTACGATACCTAACAAACAGATTTCATCTAAACAAAGACCGAGAAATGCACCAAGTGCTGCTGTGCATTTACTTGAAAAGGAACGATGTGTATGGCACCTAAAATTTGGCACAACTTGTTGTTTCCAGAATGATTAACAAGTACAAGGAAAAATGAAAGAAGGTTCTTTTATTTGATTCTAGGCATTCCAATCTAACTAAAGTGAAAAAAAAAAACTCACCTGTGGAGGTGGACCATATGGATTTTCATTAGCATCCAGCTTAACTATGTCCTCTGGCTTTCTCCCCAAGCGTGTAGATAATACCTGCAAATTGAACATGCCTCATACAATGTTGACAATATTGACAACAGAACAGATTATACTTATCATCACTCCAATAGTTAGAGAGTGCATATCATCCCCAAAACATATTAGTTGGTGAATGCACTTTACCAGCAAAGGAAGAATCTGGCTAAGCACGTAAGAAACCTACCATCTACTAACAATAGCCCGACATTGGCCCCTTCATCACTTTCATCCTGAAATATGATTACCCGCGACTTGTACAAGACATGCTCGAGAAGCACATTGGAGATGCTCAATTAATACTTCCTCGTTTCACACAGTCCAAGCACACTTCCCATTTGGGATATTGGAAATAAACAATCCGTTTGACGATCACAATTACGGCCAGAACTTTGCAACTCAGCAAGAAATCGAATGGGTTAGAACTATTCTGTCTCCGTATTCTCACCTCAAAAGGTAAGATCGGCTGATAAGGTGAGAGCTTCCTGAGGTGAAGGCGAATGAAGGAATCACCGGTGGACGACTGGCTCGGGGATGGATTGACTTGCTCCACCGGCAAAGAGGAAGCCATAAAACGCCTGCCAACCGTCCTGGAACGCCTGGATTCGCATCTGATATCGGCGACTGAGGAGGAGGAGAGAGCTGTCGAGCAACGAAGAGCGCCCATCCAGCTCCGACGAAGCAAACCCTAACGGTCGAGAGCGGCTCAGGGGCGTCACGGCGCTTGTGCGTGGACTCGTCACTTAACCACTTAACATCACAAGTTTTATTTAGTAAACAAATATTTTACTTAAATTATAAAGATAATACTATTTTTAGCACCACAAAAACATCAGCTCAAATTTAATAATATTTTAATAAAACATTTAAATAAGCTTAAATGTACTTAGGCTTTGTAAAATCTATCTAAACTATTTTGTTGGCGATTTGCGACAGCTCCAGAGTTGATAAACAGGGAGAGATTTCCAGTGAACTGTCTGCCGAATCTTTTGGCGAGTTCAACAGTTCGCAAGAGCAAGATGTGTTTGTTCGCCAAGAAAGCCCCTGATGAATTCGTCAGCTGCAATCACTTTCGTCTCGCCTAATCCTTGGCCGAGTTCAACAGTCACAGGAGCAAAATCTGTGAGTCCACATGAGAGTCTGGTTTTTTCTTGAGGTCCTTTGTTCGAGCAGTTCACTTTCAGATGGGAGGACCAAATTCCATGATAAGCAAACAGTCGATTCCTCCCGTGTAAAACAATCTAGTGTGGGCACCTCTGTGAGTCTGTAGGGTGGATGAGATAAAAGGAGAGTTCGAGGGGGAGAAAGGGCTTCGGAGATGCCGCCAAAGGTAGACTCGTGTCTTGTGACCATGGATTATTTCAGATTTGTTCTCGTAATAGATAGAATATATTTAAAAAAATGGAAGCTTTGATTGGAGAGAGAGAGAGGAAAGGGAGGAGAGGAAGGCAACAGGCAGCCCATGTGCTCACATGGAAAGGTATAGAGAAGATGTAGTGAAGGGAAGAGACGGACATAGTGAGGATACAGTGAAGAGAGGAGTTACAGAGAGTTGCAGCGGAGGCGAGGATAGGAGAGCAGCGAAGCACCTATAAAGATCTCATCTTTTTGGCTTCCCGCGGGTTCTGGAGTCGCCGAAGAGCCGTGGGGTGAGAAAGATGAAGGAAGAGGGCGGAGACGGATTCGTCAGGGCGGACCAGATCGATCTCAAGAGCTTGGACGAGCATCTGGATCGGCACCTGAGCCGGGCATGGACGATGGAGAAGAAGAAGGAGGAGGAGCGGAGGGAGAGGCGGCGAGAGGAATGGGAGATCGACACCTTCAAGCTGGTGATCAAAGGAGTCATCGCTAGGGGCACCTTCGGCACCGTGCATCGCGGGGTCTACGACGGCCAGGACATCGCCGGTGACGCCTAAACCGAAAATTCTACAATATTATAGTTCATGATTACTCCCGTTTTTGCAGCAAAAGTTCCAACCTTTGGGGTTTTCTCGTTCATGATGGCATGCATACCAACTGTTTGAGATATTGCTTCTGTGTTTTTCTCCAACCTTTTTATACAGTCGTTGGAGAACCATTTGGACTAGTGTTCAATCTGAATCCTGAACTCTCATCATCTTCGTATCATATCTAGTTAATCTGTTATTGTATGAAAGTACTCTCCAATGGATTACTTAATCAGCTTGTGTGTTTTTGTGTTTCTTTTCATGGCGTGTAGTAGTGAGAGGAGAAACATTCATCATCTGTACAACGCTTGCATGTTCATTGTTGAAAATTCTTTATTGGTTCGATTGCATTGATATCAGTGATACCATTAAATTTCGCATTGTCGATTCAGTTGGTTCCATATACAAACGGTTCTTGTTCGTTGATGCATCCAAGAATCCTGCCTGTGAGTTCACATGTTGGTAGGTGTGCTTCCCGTGACATTTGTTGGATTTGTTGCTTCCCATTTGTACTTTCATGTGAATCCAGCTAAAAAAATAAGGTGGTGTTGGTCTTGTGAAGGAGGATCAGCCGGAGTAAGTTAAAATTGGGAGAGTGAGAAGTCGTAGCTTTTTATTGGTTTTCGAATATTATTTTAGCTTTTTTTTTTTACCCTTTTCCATCTGAAGTTCTAGTTTTACCTACCTACTTAAGCATTACATCCATAGGCAATGAAATTTCTCGTAGTTGTACCTGTCTTGGCTCTCATTTCAACATGAGCTTATCTGACGCTTGTTCATTGTTATGACTCAAGTGGCAAAATCCCACCCCAGTTGCCCTCGCTGTGATTTATTTGACTGTGTTTTTCATCGTACCCTTGTGTGCCCTTAAATAAAATGTACGTACTCAGTGTGCAATGCACAGATCTATTGGTAGTCATGGTTAATCATTCGTTTTCTATTTCCAGTGAAGTTGCTTGATTGGGGGGAAGAAGGAAACAGAACAGAAACTGAAATTGCTGCAGTTCGTGCAGCTTTCTCTCAGGAAGTATCTGTTTGGCATAAACTTGATCATCCAAATGTTACTAAGGTACATTTCATATAATTTCTCTAGGTCCCTTATATTCTCTGTTCATATAACTAATATTTATCTTGTTTTAAAGATGTGTTAAATCTGTTGTAAATTTGGTCGTTGATGGGTTAGGATAACGGCTTGTCAACTTGTAGCAATTGACAATCCGGAAATGTGTAGTCGCTTTTTGCTTTTCCTAAAGCTTAGAGAAATTTTATCAAAATATCTCCAAGGATTATTACCTTTTGCAAATGTTCCCCAAAGTCATATTAATGTCAAAACACTCATAACATTTTCATTTGTCTGTCAAAATGCCCCCGCTGCAAGACTAAAAATGTTTATTTTACCTTTTCTAAATTACCTACTAAATCATTCATCTATTAGTGGAGAGGGGACATTTTGATAGTAAAATGGAAATGTTGTGTGAAACTTTTTGGCATTAATCAAAATTTGGTGAAATTTTAAAAATTTTGTTAAATATTGGGGATATTTTGAAATTTACACTAAACCTTAATTCATCCTCAACAAAGGACGAGATTGCTAGCTCTTCCATGACTCGTGTTGCCAAGGAAGCGCTCACAGTCCATCCAACTCAAAAAAATGATCATCATAATTTGCCCATTTGAGTGCATAAATTCAATGGTCTAGACTCCCTTGTAAGGAGAAAGAAGACCTTCTCTAAAGTGTGAGGAGAGAGCACTTGAATTCTCGTGAATTTCAAGTATTGTTAAAATTAATATTGGTATTGGTCATATCAGATCACTAAACCTTAATTCATCCTCAACAAAGGACGAGATTGCTAGCTCTTCCATGACTCATGTTGCCAAGGAAGAGCTCACAGTCCACCCGACTCAAAAAAATGATCATCATAATTTGCCCATTTGATTGCATAAATTCAATGGTCTAGACTCCCTTGTAAGGGGAAAGAAGACTTTCACTAAAGTGTGAGGAGAGAGTACTTGAATTCTCTTGAATTTCAAGTATTGTTAAAATTAATATTAGTATTGGTCGTATCAGATCAGTATATTGGTGAAGTCAAATTTTTTAAAATAAAAAATATATAGTCTCATGGATTAGATAACAAATTGTGGTCAATTATGATAATTATGGAAATTGTATTTCACTAAATACCATACAATTAACTACATGTATTATAAATTTAAAAAAAAAAACTTGAAATGATAAAGTTTGATTAATAATACATAATATATTATCATAGTGTTAGTAATTATTTCATTATCAAGGTACTAATATCATATTATTGTTATCATTGATAAAATTATATTTTAGAACTATTACGTAATTGTAGATCACTAATATAAATATATATGCACTAGATTATTAGTAAATAATGATTATTATTTAATAACAAAAATGTGTATGATACTGAATAGAATCAATATATATTATAATAAATGTTAACAAAGTTGAACTATCTATCTTATAACAATTTTGGTCAGTGGCGAGGATAAGAAATTTGAGATCCAAGAGAGTGAAGAAGATTCTATTGTCCTCTCATGCATGTTTTTTTTCCAATTTAAAAATGGGGTTGGCAAGAAGTTTGCTAATTTTTTAGTTTTCTAATCAACCAAATCTGACCAAACTTCAGTGAATATAATCTATTTTCACTCTCAATTTGGTGAATTTTCAATTGCTTCAAATCTATTTTCTAGTGAGGTTTAATTTGAGGTTTAATTCATTTCTAGGTAATCCATTCAAGTTTTGAGTTTTTTTTACACTTCAGAAATTTTTGTCAGATAATTGATTTCTTGAGAAGAACACATGGTCTTTTGCTTATGCCTATCTAACTTGGGTGATCCATATCAATATCAATCGATCTTGACAACCATGAATTGAAGTGAGTTCATCCTGCCTGCTCTTAGCCTAGTCCACATCTAATTGTTTAATTGTGTGTATTGGGTTGCATTTGCACCCCAAGTAGACTCACACCGACTCAAGACATTGGTTCATCAAAAGTCATTGGCACTAGGTCGCTAGATCAATGTGCACACCAAGTTATTTCCCATCACACACGCACATGACCACATGATGCGATGTGATGCACTACATGACTCATGTGCATTCTATACGATCTAAACCTATAATGTACTTTGCTTGTAACTTAAAAGCACATTAACACATTGTCCGGTTGCCAAAAAGCTTAAGATAACAAGTCGTTGACTAGGACATAACTCTATGTAAGGGCCTGTATTTGAATGTTTCCTTCTCCCTCTAGATTTTGTATATGAGACAAAAGTTCCCTCATGAGTTCCAAGAGCTCTTTTCTTTCTCTTCCATGTTCTAAAAACACTTTTGAAAAAAAATTCCACCCTTTTTTCTTAAAAAAAGCAACAAATTATGCAACTGAAAATATCACCTTCATCTTTTCTCTCGCATCTAATTTTTGCTGACATTTGCAATTACATTAAACTTCCATGTCGTAGTTCATTGGGGCATCCATTGGGATGGCAAACCTAAACATACAAACAGAGAATGGCCATCTTGGCATGCCCAGCAACGTTTGCTGTGTGGCTGTTGAATATCTTCCTGGAGGTGCACTGAAATCGTTTCTTATAAAACACCATAGAAGAAAGCTAGCTTTCAAGGTAGTGATCCAGATAGCTTTGGATCTTGCAAGAGGGTGAGCAGTGATCTTCCAATTTTGTTCTCATTTGTACTTCGTAATCTCCTGCCTCCATTGGATGACCAAAGATATGTGCACACTAATTGGGTTTTTTTTTTTTTTGTGTGTGTACAATTTGCATATGTATGTGTAGGTTAAGTTATCTTCATTCAAAAAAAATTGTGCACAGAGATGTTAAGACAGAAAATATGCTTCTAGATAGGACGGGAACTGTCAAAATTGCCGACTTTGGCGTTGCTCGTATTGAGGCTCAAAATCCCAATGACATGACGGGTGAGACAGGAACCCTCGGTTACATGGCACCAGAGGTATGGAATAAAACCGTTTGGGCATTCTATATAGAACTGTTTATGGATGGAATTTTCAAAACAAATGCTTCTGATTTGTGCACATGCACTGCTAGATTAGCTCTTTTAAGCAGACTTGCTCGACTTTAGAAAATTTGAATAATGCATATTCAAATAGCATTCCTTTATTATCAAAATTCTTTTTCAACCATTAGCATGTCTAGATTGCAAGCACCTTTAGGAAGTTCCTTGACAAAAAATTTTTCTATCTTTTTCAATCTTTGAAATGTAACCTTGAGGACTTCATTTCTGACTAGTATATATATCTACATACACCATGAGGATGAGATATCCTAGACCTATCCTCATGAACTTTGATCGATTAGCTCATATATTTTCTGAATACCTATGCATTTGTTATCTTCTTCACTTTCGTGTTTGGCTGTGAAATTGGCGTGACGATGATACTAACAAACCTGCAGGTCCTCAATGGCAACCCGTACAATAGAAAATGTGATGTTTATAGCTTTGGTATCTGCTTGTGGGAGATATACTGTTGCGATATGCCATATCCTGACCTCAGCTTCTCTGAGATTACTTCAGCAGTCGTGCAGCAGGTACATCATGTCCAAGAGCTAAAATGTCAATAGAACCGCGACTATAAATTTGTGACATCCTTCAAAATGCAGAATTTGAGGCCGGACATTCCGCGCTGTTGCCCAAGCTCTCTAGCTAATGTGATGAAAATCTGCTGGGACGCAAACTCTGACAAACGACCCGAGATGAATGAAGTGGTGAAGATGTTGGAAGTGATCGATACATTGAAGGGTGGAGGTATGATCCCTCCTGATCAACAGCAAGGCTGTTTCGGGTGCTTCCATAGGCACCAAGGCCCTTGACAAGTTCTATTCTCAGGCTAACATTAGAAGACTGATTGATCTAAGGGCGAATGAACCTGAGAGAAATGAGCAGGCAATCAAATATGTACTATGATGCAGAGCTGAGCTATTTACAGCAATGCATCTCGAGTGTGTTCTATGTTTGTTTCTATTTAAATCACGTTGTAAAAATATTCATCTCCATGTGTATTCATAAATGTTCTGCTATGTTTTCATCTCCTATATGTGACTAGGCAAAGGCTGTATCCTGATGATGGGAAGTAAATACTATATTTATCATTATGAATTTTAGTATTGGGCGTATAGCCTTCTATAGTTACAAATCTTTCATCAATGTTATTAGTTTATACTAAATTATATTATTGAAAATGATGTAGATTTATGTTATTGTTTTTTAAAAAACGATGGTATAAATGTCATCATGAGTCATTAAAGTTCATCTTTCTACAGGTCTTAATGCAATGTCAGAAGAGCTTGGGAAACACTTGCAACAAAACTTGGCATTCCGATCAACATTGCGGCTACAACAATTAGACGGAAGAGAAGCCTTCATGGCCTAGGCGAATATATACACACACACAATTCTCTGTTCACAATCTACAAAACATATAGTGAAGTAAACAAAACAGTGCAAAATTGCCAGTAGAGTATGCATCTCTGCATGACAAGGAGCCTCATTTCACAAATGCGATAGCTCCTCTAATGATGTTGCATGTGAGGGGTTCTCTTAAAAAGACAATTTTCAACTCACTTTTCATCCAAGGTCAGATTCCCTATTTTGTCTAACTTCACTTTGCTGAGCAGCTTTTGGTAGGCGTGCCAACGTCCTAGTACTTCAGGTTGGCAGTTTGCCAGCTTTAGCTAATGACTATCCACAGCCTCTATGATGCTCTTCACAGTTGAATTTCTCAGGCTGACTAACTAGTCCAAGTTCATTGAAGGGATCAAATCATTGCAAACAATCGTCTTCAGGTGGCTTACAGAAACATGCTGATTTTGCTTCATCATTCTCAGTTACAGCACTGCCAAATACTTCAAGGACCAGACCTCGAATCCGATTCCTCAATCCAGAAGCTTCCTCGGGTTTGAACCACTTGCTACCAAACTGTTTGACAGGACAAAGAAGTTTGAACAATATATATAGCAACAGCTAAAACAGGCTTGGAGATGCATCGCGTACCATAACATGGAGATATTTCCTTCTAAATCTTTCAGGTGCATCTTCAATAAACTTCTCCATGAAGTAGAGCACAAAAAGGCCACAATCATATTCATTCTTCTGCTGGGGAACCTAGTACCAGGGAACAGATCAAATATTTACCCATGAGAATTGGTGTGATCATAATATTGTTTCTGCATAACTCAATTTAAGTGAACAGTTGGTGTGACCTACTCACACTATCTGAGAAGACAACAGGTGATATCTATTTGTAACAAAATTACACAAAATGATTGATGTCATCCAGCATGAGGGAGGGTGCTGTATATAAGGCATATGTGTTACTAGTACAATGTTGAATCGTATATATATGTCACGATGGGACTAAAGACACTAAGGAGATTATTTTCAATATCACATGGTTGCAAGAAACACCAGATACATATTCCCACAAGTGTATGGCACTCAATGAACTAAAGAAATAACTTCATGGATCATGGAGAAATACAGCAAAGTTTTTAAAAAAATTTACTGTAAACTAAAGGGATAAAAATGTTTCAGCCCTTCTAGGCCAAGGATTACCGTGATCTTTTTGCTGTCAACTCTACGTGAAAAGTTTTTCCATATCCTATCTGAAAAAGGAAGATCTTGGGGAGGAGAATTTTGGATCATGTAACTCCATTCCTCTTGCAAATATCTGCAGCTAAAATCTGAATATTAGATATGTTGGGGATATATAAGTACTATTTGTATATCAGGGAAAATTCATCTTCTCTTTTATGTTAGTTACTTTAGGAAAAGTATAACAAGCAAAGATGCAGTCAAATGTGCAGATGAACAACAGATGTAAACTAATTTTCTGATGCATCTCTATTTTCAAACAGAAGGAGACTTAGGATAATATCATTCTGAAATTCTTCCATTTAGTGCATATAGTTTAGGTACAACCAACAATAATAATGACGACGTAATAGGCAAATAATTATGGCAAATGTGGGCTTGCAAGTTGACGGGTTAATGTTTTAGTGTACCCATCAACATTCATAAATGTTGGCATCTGAATTATGCACAAATAATTTCAATAACTCTTGCTTGAAATTGATTGGAAGAAAAAGTCAAGATCTATTGGTAAGGTTGCATAGACTGGTTGTTGCAACCAGCTTGAATATAGGATCATTAAGGAATCATCTTTCATCAAAAACTAAGTTGAACCATCATATGAATGCCAACTTGAATACAGAAAATGATTTATTGATCTTTGAAAGGATGATGCACACAACTTGTGATACATGGGATAAATTTTCATTGCTACCTTGGTGGATTTGCATATTTATTTTTCTTATTTCTGATCCATTAATTAAGATCATTCAACACTATGAAAGACAAGTTGCTTAGCCCGTTATTTAGGTAATTTGAATTTTACATTTTTCTATTTATTAAACCACTTTTTTTTCATAGGAAAAGAAAAGAATCAGACAACCCCTCTCGCCACTCTCGTTCAAATCAAAGTGTTGATTCTGAGAATCTTAGTAAATCTTCCAGTTTGCTACCAGCCACATCAGACACATTGACTCTATTGGAGGATGGGTAGTTTGCATAAGTCACACAAGCAAGGCTTTATGAGCAA
Source organism: Alpinia galanga (assembly GCA_037177395.1). Taxonomy (NCBI): domain Eukaryota; kingdom Viridiplantae; phylum Streptophyta; class Magnoliopsida; order Zingiberales; family Zingiberaceae; genus Alpinia; species Alpinia galanga. The sequence goes on from JBAMHZ010000041.1 coordinate 507,026, forward strand.
CAGCCCTCACCAAAATAAGAATTTTAATGAAAATTGGAGAGGAATTACCATGCAACCTAGCACTTCAAAGAAATCAAAGAGAAACTGAGATATTGGAAAATTCCCTAAAAATATTTGTTAAACAGTATAAGAAATGGCCAGTCAGTTATTTCAAGTTTCACAACATGCTCCATGGTTAGGAAATATATATTTTTTAAATAATGCAGAACACCATGTGCCACAAAATATATAACTTTATGTTTATCACCTACTATATGAAATTAATTAACTCAAGCAATCAATATAAAAGAATTCGAAATTGCATATATCACTTACCTTGTTGAGTTAATTAACCTGAACTATCTTAAGCCCATGTAACTATTTCAAATACATATTCTAAAGGAACTCATATAATACTGAAATATATGCATATTAACCAACCAATACAATCCATGTAAAAATTTACAAGTTGATCTACAGAACACAGCTTATTTGTTTATTTGGCAAACATAACGAATTGATTAAATCAGTAATAACTTGGATAAGATTTGGACTTGAATGCTAGGGTTGATTTACCCTGCATAAGTGACTCACGAGGAGCTTTTTTGAAATCGCATGATTTATCCATCCAAATCAGAATAAACCAAAATTTCAATAAAATATCATTGACAATAATAATAATAATAATAATAAAACCCTTTTCATGCTGGTGACACAACTTTTCTATTTACCATCACCATCAAGCCAAGTTTGTCCCCATTTTTTGGAATTAGCTATATGAATCTTATATTTTTAATTGAACTTTTTGTAAGCCTAAAACTAGGAATACCCAAATTGATTAAATTATTGTATTACATTGACTAATATTTTCCCTTAACCCATTATACCTCTTACTCTGATAGAGTCAACTATTATAGCTATAAAATTTATTGGCCACCTTGATTATAACCTCATCATCTTAATCTATTTTTTCTCATTTTATCATCTATTGGAGGTATCTAATTGTTCCTAAATATTAATATGTTGTTATCCTTTCTAATAAGAATATTATTAGATCTTTCCCGAAGACCCCGCATTGGTTGGAGTTTCGTGCATCGGACTGCACTTTTTTATCCTTTCTAATAACTTCACAAATTCATCTTACCAGTTTTACCTCTGCCATATTAAATTTTTGTATGTGTTGTTTCCTGATATCTCTTATTAGTATTGGCCCTTCATTTCTTCATATTTGTTTATTTATTGGCTATAACCATATTGATTAAATCAATAATTAGTTGGATAAAACTTTGAAATTTAACATGCTACAGATTTACCATGCATTGATCCTTATATGGAAATAAAATGCAATGCAAGTCCCTCGCTGCATAAAGCTACATACGTGAGCATATGAGGATACTTTTTAAAACAATATGATTTGTTTAATCAAAGGAGAATAATTTTTGAGTAAAGATACTTCACAAAACTCAAATACACACCTTAAATACTTCACAACACTCAAATACACACCTTAAAGCTAAAAGCAAAAGACCCATGATACCTTCCAATGCTAGTAACATAACTCATTTATCATTTTTGTCCCTTAATTTCTTCATTTTTATTCCACTAGGCTGGCCATGCTAGCTTCCTCAAGTTAATCAGTTCTGATCAAATTTACTAGAGAATTTGAAGCAATATTTAGGTTACTCATGCATTGAGACAACTTTAGATCATGTCATTTTTGGCCCAACCTCTAGGAAATGTTGTGAAACCTGATGTGAACAAGGCAGTTCAAAGTCAAACTTCTCAACTGAATCAGGCCTTCTGTCTGCTTGACCCACTTAGAAAATTCAAAGCTTGTCAAACCTTGGTCAAGAATTGTTTGATACAGCAAAAACAAATCAAACTTAGGTGAATTAGACCAACTGACCAGGAGTTTCAATTTTTTTAATATTCTTTTTTTTTAAATTAAACCATTTTGGCTGGACCTTTCAACTGAACTGAGAGAATAGTCGAGCGCTTCTGATTCACTCTCCTTCCTGTAATTACCTAGAAGGGTCAGAACCTTTTACCATCATAAGTAGCTATTTAGATGCTGATGTGGCATGGCATGTTTCAACTGGTTTGGCAAAAAAAGGCATGGTAATTCTCTTCCATTTCTGCTTGTCTTACCCTTTTTCCATGTGTTTCTACATTTTCCAATTAGTTTCAATCCAAAACAATTGTTAAAAATCATTAATTTGATAAGCTAATATGAATTATAAGGATGGCTTGACTAGCATAAAGAGTTGACAAACCATGATTTGCAGAGAAAAAAAACTGAAATGGAAAGATCATTAACCAGGATAAGGGTGGGACATTATAGTTATAAATAGAGTACGCCTAAAACTGACCAAATCTGTTGTTTTCAGCCAAAGCACGACGCCAGTGACATTAGCATGCCAAATCAGCAGTTTAATAGTTACTTCCTATGACTATGCAAGTCACGTCAAATAGGGTTGTAATCGAGCTAAGCTGAACCAAACTTTGTATTGTTCGAGCTTCTTTGATAAGGTAATTGAGACAAGCTAAACCGAGCTTAAAATTAATCAAGCTGTTAAAATGGATGTTCAAGTTTGGTTTGATTTTTTTTCGAACTTGAACTTGAGCTTGGTTTGAGCCTGGCTTGTGCGTGGTTCATTTAGATGATATTAAGCTCTTAATTCAAGTTTGTTTGATTATTTGAAACGTTTATATTTTTAAACTTGTTTGATTGGTTGTAAGCTTGATATTACAAGCTTCTTTATTTATTTTGAGATTTTTTTATTTATTTATAAGTTTGATAATAGATTTGTTTATGAATATGGTTCACAAGTTTTGCTCAAGGACATTATTCACCATCACTTTACAATCTTTATTTATAAATATTAATAAGTTGAACACATACATATTTAAGTTTTTTTATTAAATTTAATGAGTTATCTAAGTTTATTCATTTAATTGACGTTGTGTAAATTGATCAGACATTAACAAGCTCTTACAAAGCCAAACACCAAATTTGCTCGCGAACATTTGGTTCACTTACAGCCCTAAGGTCAAAAGATTGTGGACCATTAGGTAATTTTCTAAGTCTAAGGTTTGGTTTGCAAGACATAGTCAACATATAGTTTTTTTAAATTGTTCCCTCTTCTTGCCCTTCCTAGTTATCCATTAAAGTAAACTCAGCCTAAAGGTGAAGCCAGAAGGCAAGTTGGAACTAAAGGTGGACTGTTAAGTTTTAACCTCAAATTATAACAATTTCTAAAACTCATACCGATATGAAAACTAGAAGCCTATATGGTATGCTGTCTATAGAAGAGAACTTTTAATGGCATCCATCATATGAATAACTATATAAATGTATTATTATCATTTTTTTATTGTTTTTATTAAACTTTTACAGAAGTCCAAATCAACAATCTAAATTGTTGGCTGTGGCATCCAACTTTTCGTATTTGACCCTGAACGTCAGGACATTTTTAATACCAGGCCTAAAATATAGATTGCTTTTGGCTGGCTTGAAATAATTACATGACTCATTCATTCACAATTACATGATACACTCTTTGATTTTCATTTATTTGAAATAAAGAGAAGAAGTTCACACTATTAATCTCTAAAATAGAACCCAAATAATGCTCAAAGGTTTTGAGGATATAACAAGACAAATAAACATAAGGAGTACATTAGTTGTAGACAAAGGATTTGAATGCAACTCACCGGTCAATGACTTCAAATATTAAATTGCTAGTGTGAATTCCCAGTGAATCCAAATGAAGAACAACTGGACCTGATTCATCTTCTTTTACAGGTATACAGATAATCACCAAGCTCCAGTGCATACTGATTACAGGAAAAAAGGATTATCATTTATTGAAATTACTTTGCATATTCTATGAACTTGCCAGGAATTATTATATCACTACAAAAAGACATTGACCCTCATCAGTCACAGAGACTATTTTTAGGCCATAAAGTATATATCTGTTCAACTGTAACCACAAGTTACACAACCCAATTCTACTAAAAGCTATTGAGAGACTTTTGAGCAAATATAGATATAACTAGCATGACACGTCTTGTTTTCAAGGTACATAAGAATCACTGCTCTCTCCAACATTCTAACAGCAGAAAGCAGGTATAACTTCGTGCACTTCAATTAACTTAAAGAAGCAGAATATAAGTAAAATAATGCGGAATACAACAATAACAACCAAACCTTATCCTGGGTCGACTATATGGATCCTTTTATATCATTGGACTATATTCCATACTATATCATCATTTATACTTAAATAAATTTTATCCTATTTTATTATTACTAACCAAGTTTTTTTTTATATTCCTCTTCCACATTTGATATGTGTATTTATCATAGTTTCACATCACTTAACTAGAGCATTTATTGATTGTCTAAGTATATGTTCATACCACTTTAAATATGTCTCTTGAAGTTTTCTCTCCATAGATGCAACTTCAACTTTCTCTTTAATGTTTTCATTTCTTATTCTGTTAATGCTCGTATGTCCACACATCTATCTTAACATCCTCATCTATGCAACTCTCATCTTCTGCTCATGTACTCGAGTCGTAACCCAACAATCAGCTCCATGTAACATAACAGGTCTAATCGCCATATTATAGAACTTCCCTTTAAGTTTTAGAGATACTTTATAATCGCATAAAACACCCACGCTCTTCTCCATCTCAACTATCCTGCTTGTATTCTATATAAAACATCTCTCTCAATTTCTTCATCGTCTTGCAAAAATGATCCTAAATACTTAAAGCTCTCAGTTCCATACAACAACTCATCATCTCCTATCTTAGCACTTGTCTCAATACGTCTAATATTGCTAAACTTAAATTCCATATATTATGTTTTTCCTCTACTAAACCTAAAACCTTTCACTTCTAGTATTTCCCGCTAAAATTCTAATTTAGCATTTACTCCTTCATGTGTCTCATTTACCAAAATGATATCATCTGCAAGCAATATGCACCACGGTA
>JBAMHZ010000041.1:557416-595647 GCA_037177395.1 Alpinia galanga
GCCGAGTGACTGGATAACTGAGGCCGAGTGGCCAGAGGATCGAACAACCAAATGACAGGATGACCGAGGTCGAGTGGCCGAACAACCGAGTGGTTAGATAGCCGAGGCTGAGTGGCCCGATGGCTGAAGAGCTGGATGGCCGAACAATCGAGTGACTGGATATCCCAGGCCAAGTGGCCAGATGACTAAAGAGCTGAATAACTGAATAATCGAATGACTGGATATCTGAGGCCGAGTGGCCAGATGGCTAAAGAGTTGGATGAACGAACAACTGAGTGGCCGGATGACCAACGTCGAGTGGCTGAACAGCCGAGTGGCTAGATTGTCGAGGCCGAGTGGGCAGATGGCTGAAGAGTCGGATGACCGAACAACCGAGTGACCAGATGGCCTAGGTCGGGTGGTCAAACAGCCGAGTGACTAGATAGCCAAGTGGTCAGATGGCTGAAGAGTCGGATGGCCGAATAGCCGAGGCTAAGTGGTCAGATGGTTGTTAAATAAACTTCCCATTGTATGTAGCAATTGCAACCCCAACATCTTCCTTCGATGAAAAGAAGATGAACCCCTGAATAAATATCTCCATGATTTATAATCAATAGAGAATAATCTAGTTCGGAGGCAAAAGTTGTGCAATATTGAATAAAGTCTAAGATATGCCTGCTAGAGCCATGAGCAGCTATTGTCAATAGAGCGATATCATCAATTACGATATGAATCCTTCCTCCATTGTTATCCATCAAGTTATCAACTTCTATAGACCTCAAAATCCTACTGATGCGAATTCATGAATCCATCTTCTATAGTATTTTGATTTGTTCTATTGGGAAACTCTAAATCAAACAAGTCCATAAAACAAAGTTTATTCTTGTTCCTTTGCAATGATAAATTGCATCCCATCTTTCGTAGGACACGGTCACAATGGGAGGACGGCTGCGCAAGGCCGTGGAACACAACGACCCTGGCACCCTCAGTGGAGAGGGAGCACTTCAAGTGGTGGTAGAGGAGGAAAACACCGCTGACCTCCATGCAGTTTTGGACAAAGGCAGTGCGCCACGGTACAGTGCCTGTGCGATCGATTCCACGGTACAGTTTTGGACTCAGCCGGAAAAAGCGGCAGCTCCCCCAAACCCCAGCTCGCTGCCAATTCCCCTTTTCTCTTTCTAAGACACCCCTCTTTTCTCCTTAACCCTAGTTTTATTTTTAATCCTCTTTTAATGGGCCGGGCTCTTGCTCCAATCTATAATCTATGGGCCATATTCCCTCCAGTATCAACTATATTGAACTTTATGTTAGGCTGCGCTATCAATAGCATACAAATCAAGTAAAAACTAAAGGTTTCTTTAATATGCATCAATGTTTTACACCTTTAACACTAACTGGTTTAACTCACATGATAGAATCTACCTAGTTACATTAGAACATGCTCATAGTCCTATTCATATCATTTGATCAGTTATTAGAGCTATGCTAGTTCTCTAGGTGATATATTTTTCTTATTTATCTTTTTGGTAATCTCACACATCCAGTTTAGTGTTTCCATTTATCTTGCATTATTTTTTGTATGTGCGATTGTTACTCAAGTCCATAAAGTACAACAGGTTGTATACAATATAAATTTTTGTGTTAGCATGATAGGTACACAATGCTCACAGATACTCTTGTTGGCTCATCTCCGTTTCCAAACTCCAATAATTTCTAACTTTTCTAACCTAGAGATTAAATGATCTATGTCTTCTTGTGTTTGTGTTTTTGTCATATTAACCAGATTTAAATAGGGGGTTATTAAATCTATAGGTATGGCTAAATTAAGACAGGAACAAGACGATTTGTCTGAACACGAACATGTCTGTATATCATCATTTATAAAAATGTCTTCTAATTCATCTAATGTAGGGTGGAAAGGAAGAGGAGCAAGAGGAAAGTCAAAGTCGGATGTTCCATTGAGGTTACCAGGTGCAGTATCACTTGTTGGAAGAGCAGAGGGCGGAAAAATAGGGGTACCACAACGCTCCGGGGCGCGGAAAGAAGAAGGGTAGTCGGAAAGAACAGGGGAGATGAAAGGGTGAGACAAAAAAACCATGTAATCTTTGGTTAATAACACGGCCCGGTTAGTGGACAAAAGAAAGGAAAGCCCTAATATGAGTTGTAAATTGGCAGCATGTAAATTGGCTACCCATAATTGAGATAAATGCATTAGGGGGCTATACATCCGTAGTTTGTATAGACCTTTATGTGGATATTGGTCATATATTCAGAGCAAGCATGACGTGTGCCATCAAATTGGGTGCTATATTGAAGCGTGTTAGTTGTTTTTATCAACGTCGAAGGAATAACAGAAAGCAAAGTTTGTTTATCAACAATACAACCTGTGGCTCCACTGTCAATCAAAGCTTGTAAATGTATTTGATGACCATGGGCATTTAACATACACTGGACACGAAGATCCATTGTCCGTCCTGTATTACAAATACTGGGTGTTTTAACGAAAACCAAATTTGTATGGAGAGCAAAGGTAGAAGATTGAGGATCATCAGGGGGTTGTTGCAAGTTTTTAATATCTGTTTCTAATAAGTTTAGTCTTGATTCTAAAACAGAGATATGTGTTTCTAAGACTCTAAGTCTATTTGTTTCAGATGTTATTGGGGAAGGGATACTAATATTATAATGTTCCTGTAAATAAGCGTTATAAATTTGTTTATAATATAAGGTACAAATACCCCTTTTATTAAGGCAGGAGAATAACCACAAGAAAAACAAGATCCATGATTTTTAATAATTCTATATGTTTTATTAACATTTTATATATCAACATATTTAAATGATAAGTGGCACGTGGGATATTAAAGTGGAGAGGCTACGAGTGTGTGTATATAGATAAAGAAAATTAAAAGGGCAGGTAAATCATTAAAAGGAGGCTCATTTTTAAAGAAAAGTAAAAAAAAATATTTCATCAGATGTTTTATCTCAAAAATATTTTAATTTTTAGTGTTATTATATCAACTATGACTAGCTACTACATTGTATAGCAATTATTCTATAGTTGTTATAATTATTTTAAAATGATTTGGATCGGCTTGAAGTGATTTTGATAAAGTTTATATAATTTTGATCAAAAGTATTTTAATATAAATAGTGTTCAAAGTTTAGAATTAAAATTTTAGATTTTAAAATTTAAAGTTCAAATAGTATTTTATATATAGTAATTTTGATTAAAGTGAAATAAATAATTTTCTATATTGTAATAGCTACTCAACAGTACGAATAGTTGTTACAACAACACGGCAATATAAAAAGAGTGTAATACGGTATATGAGACCCTTGAAGAATTTGAAATGGAGGCGGTCGGGAATCTTGGGAGGCGGTGTATGATGAGTCAGGAGTCCATGGAGGTAGAGGCAAGAAAAGTCAAGAGACTTGGGAGCTTAGGAGTTTGAGGAGTCGGGAGAGAAAGAAGTTGAGAATACGAGGGGTCAAGCGTATTAAAAGTTAGGAGCTCGGGTACTTAAAACCTCACGGGCCATCGAGGTTTGCAAGAAGGCAAAAATCGGACATTCGAAACTCGATGGGTTGGAAGCAGAGTCAGTCCTTATTGTTTAAGGGCCCTTAGCTAAATTATAAAATATGCTCCAATTTTATTTTTTAAATATGCACGGTTCCTTCTATTTTTTTTAAATATTATTCCATAATTAAGATATAAAATTTTTAGGCGTTGGACGAGGGCCCTGGTAGCCTTGGTCTAAGGTCAGCTCTAGTTAGAAGTCAAGAGGTGGAAGAGTTAAAAGTAGAGCAAGTTGGAAGTCAGGAGACAGAAGAATTAAAAGTGACGTGAATTTGGAATTCGGAGAGTCAGGAGCAGGAGGAGACGGGAGTCCAATGAGACGGGAGTCCAATGACCATAGATGAAATTCCTCTCCACATCTGGTCCCTAGCAGCTTCTCCTCATGATGGCTCATGGACACCTAATATGTCAGGTGTAAATTCCTTACAGGGGTTGTCTCCTAATAGGTGTTACTTGTGGATAATCCGGTATGCAAAGAACTTCAGAGATACTATATAAAAGTAGGTTGAACTAAACGAAGAGATACTGACACTTTTTACTAAAAAACACTTTCTACATTCATCTCTTCTTAGTGTCTTATTCTCCGATCTAATTTAAGTATCGGAAAACCATAAGTCAGAGCATGTCTGGCACATGTTAACTTTGATAAAATTACTACTGCGACCGTAGGAACTTATTTTCTCTCGAGGGCTCGATGAAATGGATTAAAAAGTGACAGTTTGTGTGTATATATATATATTACCCTGCATAATTCATCTGTGAGCACCTTTATTATCCACTGTCTGATCGCTTGAGTATTATAGTTCAATCCTTAAATCCAAGGGAATCGGACGGTGAATAATGGAAGTACTCATGGGTGCTCACGAATGCGTTGTGTAAGGTATATATATATCCTACACAATTCATCTGTGAACACCCGTGAGCATCTCCATTATCCACTGTCTGATCTCTTAGGGTTCAAGGATTCAACTATAGTGCTCACCCGATCGGACAATAGATAATAGAGGTAATTACGAATGCTCACGGATAGATTATATAGGAGATCATTTCTTTCTCTCTCTCTCTATATATATAGAAATATTATCTTATATAACTTATATATATAAATATTATCCTATACCACCGTCTCGTCCAAGAATATCCACCATCAGCCCTGGCATTGGCATGAGCCATCAGCTTCCATGATGCAATTACACCTCTTCCTCTACTCCATCCAGAATTTGAATACGTGTGTTTTGTCTTTTGAAACTTTTTGTAGACTAGATTCTTGACAATTGTGATTTTCTTTTCTTTCCATGCGCAGAGTTTTATTATAATTTTATCTGTTTTACAGGTTGGCTTAATGGCCTGATATAATGAGTCCAGGTACAGTTGCTGATATATCGAATGAATAAACAAACTGGCTAGAGTCAAAGAGCTAAATATATAATCATGGATCATCTCATCTATTGTGCTACTTTATTACTACAATTAAATAAAATAATGAAATGGATCATTTCCCTAGCAAACACATTCTCTCCTATCAAACAGAGCTTCAAGAGAAATAACTTCAACGACTATATTGAATAGAGTCGAATAATAATATCTACAACAATACCAGTTGTAGTTTAAAAATCAATTTTTTTTCTTCCATGCTTCGATAAGATTCCTTGTTATTGTTTTTATTAAGATTGCAATAGGATTATGACGACCAAATAAGAAATCACAGCTGACGATCACGGCTATGTCGAATAATGTAGAACGAGTTAGAGAAGTTAAGACGGACTGATTGACTAATGTAGAACGAGTTGTAAACACAGTCACAACTTCCTGAACCGAGGAATGTAAATTCAATCTGTTGAAACACCAATGCGATTTGAAAACAGATCCACCTTTTGGAGTTGCCGAATTAGTAGGTCAGTTTATCATCATATACAGTGAACTGAAAGAGACACTGGTTGCCAGGAAAACAAAGATAAGCCCTTCGGTACCAAAGAAATCAGAGGAATTATATTATGCATTTCAGCAGTCTTGATTCGCCTGAGATGCTATGCAAGTGGCTTTATTACTATTCGTGAGAAGATCCTACAAAACAACTAACCAATTTTTCTATGGTTACTACTACTGCTACTACTACTACTACTACAGTGCAGTTTCATGCTGCAAGGCAGTTATGTAAAGGTAGACACGCAACCATTTGCACCATTGATTACCATTTCACAGACTTACCAGCAAAACAGATGACACCGGCAATTTGAGATTCATGAAGAATTATTTACAAGCTGAACGTTTTTTTGACGAAATAGTCTTGCAATCATTGTCTTGCATTGCTCCTGCCAGTTGAACTTTAGAGCTCTTTGGATTTCGAGCTTTCTTAAATTGTCCAGGAGAATGAAGTACAGTTTGTAAGCTTCTGGACGTGTCCCTTTTTGGACTTTCTCGTTTGGATTCTACCTGTGATGCTTTAGTATTGAGTAGATTTTGGCATGACCATCCTAAGCCAGGTTGTTTTTTCGCCTGATCAACTGTTTCTTGTCTTACTGACATTGATTGATATGAATGATCCAAGTTACAATTGCTTTGGTTATTCTCCCACACTGGAGAAGAAGCTAGAAGTTCCTGTGCAAAGAAACACGTGTCATGACAGCGCAAATTTTGGGAACATAAAGTTGCAGAATATGCAATTAATTTGTACTAGTTCATAATGGTAATTGCTTCGACTCATCACTCATAACACAAGCAGTGGATCAAAGTCAAACTCATCTTATTATTCAGTATGGTCCATAATAAGCAAGGTAAACATAAAACATAAGAATCAAGCTATTGAATAAATTTATCAATCATATTCAAAATACTGGGAAATTATAAGAATAGAGCAGAGGAATGAATTCAAAACAGGGAAATTATCAATCATATTCAACACAAAAAACTTGAATCTTAAAATTTCTCAGGAATACACAGTAAATGATACCTTACTAGGAGTTTCTCTAGGACGAACATATTCAGATTCATCCTCCTCCGAGTCATCGATTTCTTCACATTCAAACTCCACATTTGCACTTTCATCATCTGAGTCACTTAATTCTTCATGTTCCATTATGATGTCTAAATTAGAATCATCTAAATCATTTGTGCACTGGACTCGAGAAACATCAGATATCTGTGTAACTCGTAGTGATTTGACATCTTTTCCACGGCATCCTCTTGAACGGACTAAAATATCAGGTGAAGCTGCAACTTCAGAACTATTTTTGTTATAGAGGTGGATTGACATGTCAGCATCTGAGCCTTTCTGCATTGCTGCAGATTGTGCCCTTGCACTTCCTAGCTCATTATATTGAAGCAAACTAGAATCTCTAGCCTTTCTTGTCTTTTCTGTTTCTGACATTGAATACAGGTGTATGTTCAAATCAAGGTTGTTTTCCTTTTCCTGATAGCCTGGAGATGCTCCACCAGATGGAAGTTGTCGATTATCAACCAAATGTTCTCTCAATTCACAATGAGATTCATCGAGGAGCCTACTAGATGAATGGCCCGCTGAAGATTCAATATCAAGACCAGCATTTGCATCACTAGCTTTCTGCAGAAGTGGATGGAAGTCAACTGAAAATAAATCAACAGGTGCTTCCCTAGAACTTCGAATTTTACTGTTATTGTCTTTCGTTGTAACTAAATGCTCAGACTGTGAAAACATGGACTCTTTCTGAATTTGACAACCAAGGATATAAGTACTAGAAGCAGTAGGGTAACTGTTCATCAAGTAATACGATGAAAACCGATCTTCGGATGGATGAAATAGTAATGGATGCATATGAAGATCAGCTTGGGAGGCATTTTCTTCAATGACAGATTGATCTGAAGCAAATCCATCTCGCTGATGTCTAGCTTCTAAACAATCTCCTAGTATCATATTTGATTTTTCTCCTAGCAATGTTACATTACTTTCTCCTTTCACAGCTCTAGGAGACTTTGATGCCTTCGTACTGCCATTCTTACTTGTATGGGAATGCGAAGAACCGTTGGGATGATTTTGGAGTGTTGACTGAGATATGACACGAACAGAAGGAGGAAGATTTATAGGAGGCAAACCAGGTGCCAACTTGACCACCCGTGCACCTTTGAATTTCCGCCTAGGACCATGTAAGGGTCCCAAGTGACTTTGGGGTGCCCCAAGGTTTGAAATAAGAGAATGATTATTTAACTGTAGGTTGTTTGATGAAGTGTATCTGAGATCACCACAATTAGATGGTGGATTCATGATTCCTGTGGACTTTTCTGAGTTGGAAGCAGATTTCCCACTAGCATAGGCACCATCATAGAGCACCATGTTAGTAAATTGTATGCTATTCCTGCAAAAGCCTGAAGGAGAAATCTCATATGACATGCTGTTCGAGCACCCAGTTTCTGAGTCTGCCAGAAATGCTTCATGTACATAAGCTTCATTTTCATTGTCCATGTCTTCTCCACTATTATCATCTTCATTATCATCAGACTGAAAGTAATAAAGAGAAAAAAAAAACAAAAAAGGTGTTTAGAAAAAATCAGTATTCAAGAACTTAAAACCATCTTAATTCTGCTCATTATGCAAAACTAACCTCCTTTTCAGCTGCTACATGCTTATCGTTCATTGAAGCTTTCAATTTTCTTCGTTTTGCTTCATATAATCTCCTTTTCTCCTTAATAGCTTCACTTTTTCTATAAGACTTTTGAGTTCCAGTGGCAATTCTCCATTGCCGTGGTAGCAAAGAAGGATCCCTATGTGGAACAAAAAATTTCCAAACTGACAACCAGTCCTGTTTAAAGAGTTTGAGTCCCTGGTTTAAACAAACAATCAACAATATAAGAAAGCACAACAATTGTACTGTTTCTTATAGTGACCAAAGGTTATAATTAGTTAATTGAATCACCTCATGGATGCGGGCTTTCTCATCTGCAGTCAATTCGGAAGTCTTCATCCGCCGCACAGCCTAAAACACATGAAGCAACCCATAAAACCTCAAAACAACTAACAAACCCAAATGATACGGCTTTATGCATCTAACAGATCTAAACCACATGTCTGCACATGCCATCCCTAACCTAAATACTTATGATCAAGGTATAAGAACAGAACATACAATCATAAGAACAACAATTTAATTGAAATAATCCAAAATCATATTTGACTTATATAATTCATCATAGGTATTTTCCTACCTAATCCTATGAATATTTTAAATAATATTATTCCAATATCAAGAGGTATAAATAAAATTATTCAATAGTACATATATAAAAATAAATAAATTTCAAAGCTTTTCAAGTATATTACATTTTGAAACTTTTCCAAAAGTCTGATTAATTTTCAAAATATTTAAAATAAATTTCTAAAATTGATTATGAGATCTGAAATTAAATTTCAAGATTATTTTGACAATCCTTAAGATAATTCTTAAGATCATTCTGAAAGTTCAAAGATAATATTGGAAATTATTCATGCATATCTGAAATTACTTAAAATTTTAAAATTTATTTGGAAATTCTCCAATATATTTGAAAATTTAAAATTAATTCTTGAAAATTGTTTATTGATTTTGAAAGTTATTTTAAAATTAAAATTAATTTGAGGAATTATTTGTCAAATTTCAGATAATTTTAAAAAAAATAAATAATTTTCTGAAATAATAGGTGTGGTTAATATTTTAAATTGATTCAATGTTGTCTCAACCACAGTATTAATCAAGCACAAGTCAAACACAGCAAGCTCAAACCCAAAACATTCTAAATGGCTAAATGGGTATCAAGTTGGACCTAATGGAAAGAGTATCCCCATATTTCCTCCACCATTTTTTTCTCACATAACACATACACAAGAAATATATAAATAAATTTTTTATCCACTACACCTACCCTTAGGGATGGCCACGGGTCGGGTTTAAACCCAGCCTTGCATTAAATCTGCCCTGTTCTGCACGAGTTTAAACTCGGTTAAACGGGTTGCAGGGCAGATTAAGACTCGATCAAAGGGTTTAAAAATGGATCCGGAGCGAGTAATGGGTTTTAATAAATCCGTCCCGGATCTGCCCCGTATATATATTAAATTAATAATTTATTTAAATTTATTATTATATGGAATTGCATTTCTTTTAAGAATGATATAAATTGTTAGGTTGTAAGTTGTGATTCATGATAAATAATATTTTTTTATTGCTAAATAACTTATTATTTAGATATAATGCCATTATGGTGTAATTTTGATGAATGTATTAATTTTTGAACATTTTTCTGTGTAAAAATCTTAGAATTGAAAAATATATAATTGACAAGTTTGCGGGTCCAATCTAGAATGGATTCGTTGGATTTTAGGGCAAGGTAGGGTGGGATGGGTCCCGGGTCCAATTTTTCCTTGGTGGGGCAGTTCCCGAGTTTACTCAAATCCACTCCAGACTCACCTCCTTGCCATCCCTATCTACCCTCCTACTCCTTTCCTTAACTTTCCATATATTTATAAACAAAGGGAGCCTAACTGCTAGGCCTCCAACCACACGTCTATCCACCTTGTTGGATCATCCATCCTCAAGGTCTCCCTTGTGCCAAGCTCCTTCAATCAACACCTAAAATGTCATCTTCACTTGTGACCATCACTGTTCTCATTTCCCCCTCTTCTTTGGCCAAACCCACAAGCTTTGCACTCACCCATCTCTTCTTGCAAAGAAATAACACTTTCTCTGTTGCCACTAAACCAAACCACCATCGCAAGGAAACTCAATCATTACCCTCCTAATCCATTAAAATTTTGAAAATACTCTTACCTTGGGGTTTGGCAAATCAAATTCCCTCAAAATCTAATTTCAAGTCACTATATAATCTCCAAAGAAATCCATTAAATTTAAATCCT
This sequence comes from Alpinia galanga, assembly GCA_037177395.1. Classification (NCBI taxonomy): domain Eukaryota; kingdom Viridiplantae; phylum Streptophyta; class Magnoliopsida; order Zingiberales; family Zingiberaceae; genus Alpinia; species Alpinia galanga. The sequence continues at coordinate 567,829 of JBAMHZ010000041.1, forward strand.
TAAAATTGACTAAATCAGCATGAAAAAGGACTAATTTCCCAAAATACTTTAGAGTTTTCTCAATATGAAACATAAATTCCACAAGAACAAATTCTAAGTCCCTACGCAACTCAAAATTTCAAATTCGATAAATTTGAGCTTCGAGTCATAACTCAGAATCATCACTAATCGACAGTATGTGAGGCTCAATGGTGGCTCCAATATCACACAAGCAACTCTTTCCAATACCTCATCATGTCTAAGATTAGGGCTGCTCTAATACCAATTGTTTACAACCCACTTAGATGAGAGAATTAAACCATTAATTTATAAGGCTCAATCACTAACCCAAAAATGCCTAAGTCCAAATTAATAGTAGCTCATTCATCTATGATTATAGACCTCCTTTATTAGCCCACAACTCACCATATGGGACTAAATTAAGGTGTTACACAAATTCCAATTCTGTATCTAATAGTTGACCCTTTTAAGCACCTAGTTATTAAACTAGTATGCGATCAACAGTGATATAAATACGATGTTAATTCATCTTACTTCAAAGTCATCAGATTTGAAATCTCACGCTCTTCAAAATAGCATAAAATTCTCTAATGTCTGACAAGGCCAACTTTAGAACACATCAACTTACTAAAATGCCCTCTAAATTACAGCAAGCTCTGAACTAGCTAAACAACCTGTGCTTTGGTTGAAACAAATGATATTGGTTTGGAATCTTATTCATTTCAAATGAATATCTAATCTATAGAGTTCTGCATTCGTCAATTTTGCATGGTCAAAATAACTGGATGGTCCTCAAATTAGGATGCTCTCAAAATCATTTGAATAAATTTGTTTTAGTGAAAATAAATTTCATTTCACTATCTTACGTATACGATACAAGATGAAAATTTTCAAATTCAACCAATTCAAATGGGATGGAATTCCTTAGAGGTTTCTCAAAAGAAATTCCAAGTCCCCCCAAACAAAGTCAAAATTTCTAAAATATCCTTATTTTAAAATTCTCTGGATATCAAACCTAAATTCTCTTAATCAAAAATAAAAGTCACAATGTGAATTTCAAATGTTTTCAAACTAATAAGTTGCTTACTTGACAAAATTCTCAAATCTGACCAAGTCAAATCCAAAGACATTAAAATTTACCAAACCATCCCTACTTCAGGATTCTTTCAAAATCATGTTCAAACTCCTCAAAATTTAGTTCCAAATCACTTTGTAATTTTCAAATTCAAGTTTTACTTGACCAAATTTCCAAAACCAAATCAACTTAAATAAGATCAACATTACCAAAATAAAATCCCTTTAGATTGTCCATTTACATAAAATCAATCCCTTGAATTTAAAATTTTAAACCCTAAGCAAATAATCTAAAGTCCAACTGTAGGTAAAGCTACAAAAGTTGAAGGCGCATTATTTATTCATTCGAATTCATTATGTATTATAAGCATATTATTAATTATAAGATTATTATTATTCTTCATGTATTGTAAGTTTATTATTATCTTCATGTATTATAAGCTTATTATTATTTTTCATGTATTATAAACTTATTGTTATTTAATAGATAGTGTAATAAAGTCGATGTAAAAATATCTGACATGTTTGGCACCATGTTTGACTCTTTAATCCAAGATTTTATTCCAGATTTCAAGGAGTTATATTTGAGAAATTGCAAATTTTTTTAACTTTCCCTTTTATAAAAGAGATAGGAGAATGGATTTTTTTCTCTTGTAAAATTAAGAAATGTAAGGAATGCAACGCTATAAGTAAACTTGTAATGAGCTATGAAAACTATTCTAAATGCATACCTTGATTGGATTATCAGGTGCCTTGGAAGAACTGCGATTTTTTTGCCTCACAAATATCTACAAGATCAAAGAGAAATTAAAATTTTTTTTAATGGATGTTGCAAAGAACTAATAAGAAAAATTCAATGGCCCAATAGGAATACCGTTAGCCTACACTTTCTTTCAAGGAAAGAGAAAATAAGAGAGAGGAGGGGGGGAGGGGAAATAGGTAAATAAAATTTGATTGTTTCGTTTGGAAGAGAGAAATGAAGAGAAAAAAGTAGAGAAAGTTGTTGCTTTCCTCCCTGATGAAAGCACATCTCCCCTCGCATATGAACTTAACATATCATTCATTTGTCTCCCATATCTTTGTAGTCATTACATCTTTCTCTTTATAATTGCAGAAACCCACACACCACCTTCCTTACACCCTCCACCTCTTCCTCTCCTTCAAAGAAATTTTTTTACCCCTTCTTTCTCTTGTTTCCATATTTAAAAAATAAATAAATTGGATTATAAGTTCCAATGAGGTGCACCAATCTAATCCCCAAAAAACAATAATGATATCTCAATACCGTCTTCATAAAATAATCAACAGTTGAAACTCCAATCACAAATGTATAGTATTTTTATCCCTCTATGTATTGAATTCATTTATACAACAAAGTAATTGAAATCAAGCTGGTCCAAGATTGTCAACTCAAGGTTCTCTTTCTGAGAAGATATTGAGATATTACCCTTGCATAGCAGAGTCAATAGTAATTTTTAGATATTTGGGCTGCTTCAAATAAATAAACATTGCCATTAATTATTTGAATTTCCAGTAAATGGTTTTAGTTGGAGTAGGCATTCAGATTTCTAGCAGCATAAATGTTGCATGAGGACTTCAAAGCGACGGTAGCAAGAACTTTGGTCTAAGGAGGTCTGACTGACAAAGAATTTGAGGAAGTTGCAGTCGATCCTTTTTGTTAGTACCCCGAATGATTGAGGGGAATATCATTGGAATCTCAAGTGGTGAAGCCACGGTAGTTTTGATATGTGGTCAACTAAACTTAAGTTAGACCTTACTTGTATTTCTGATATATGTGTCTAAGCGTGCAGGGACTTAAAAAACACATAGGTACCCAATAGCTCAAGGTTTGTTGAAGTATGAAGAAGGATCATATAGGACATCTGAGAGACTGAAAAGGACGAGGAGTATCGGAGATAGCGAAACCCTAGCAGAAGACACGAGCATGCAAGAACGATGACATAGGAAGGGAGCCGATAAACTTGGTGCATCTTTACGAAGAGCTTGTAGAAGAGTACTTCGATGGAACGAAAGGGACATACAGAGAGTAAGCCGAAAGAGCTCGATACATCTAAGGGATGAGAAGTCGAAAGGAAGCATATGCATAGTAAGCTGTGGGATGAGTTAAATGATCTATACTCGAAATGAAGGTAGGAACTCAGCTTAGGAGGACTCAATCGTAGTCAACTTAAATCAAAGTTCCAGGCAACTGGAATAGGATTCCAAGCGACTGAAACTCTGGGCTACCGGATGTGATCCAACTACCCTATGCACAGTAACCTTAACTATTTGAACAGGTGTGTTATCCGAGGATTTTGGAGATTCAAGCAACTCGAAGGGCTTTTAGGCGACCAAAAGCAAATGTAGATCATGGATCAAAGCAACTGGGTCGGGATTCAAAGTTGCCAAGTCTTCGGGAGCTTGGAAGGAGTCCAGGAGACCAAAGATGTGCCATGTCAGCAATTCAAATTCAAGGCGACATGTTCGTGGATAAAATTAAGAGCCACATCAGCAAGCTTCCAGGAGCCCGGAACAGTGCCAAGTCAGCAAAACAAGCAGATCAAGAAGAAGGCTTTAAAAAGAGCTTGGAGGATTGAGAAAGACAACACACAACAACATACTTGAGATACATTCTGTTTTACTCATTTAAAAGCTTCTCTCTCTTATTGTACTCAAACCATTATACGAGGTTTCTCCATATATAAACTTTGGACATAGCAATCCTACGAGATTGTGAACTAAGTAAATACTCTATCTCATTTTTTGTTCATGTTTATTTTTAATTAATGTGTGTGTCCTTGCTAAACTATTAGCAAGAGAAAGAAAATTTTAAATTTCAAGTTATCGCTATTCACTCCTTCCTTCTAACAATCCAAATCGCTTCCGCTGCACACCTACACTTTCTAGCTGGAACATACAAGATTTTGGAAACATCCATACAAGAGCACTTCAATACCAAGTTGAACCCATATTTGGAAGACCCGGAGATTGGACTACAAGGAGAGTTGTATAGAGTACTAGTTGAAGAGGAATTATTAGGGTTTCAGAAAGCAAGATCAGATTGGATTCAATGGGATGACAAAAATACAAGCTATTTCCATTTACTAGACACAGAATACTTGAACTGAAGAACCAAGAAGGGGTGTGGGAAAGTGATCAAGGGACTAAAAGATATGAGTACAGTTTCTCAGCAACCTTTATAAGTTGGAGATTACACATCCTGATAAGCAGCTGGTGGGGGTCTTTCCCTCATGAAACTGCAGAAATTACCTAGGGCTTGAAGATCTAATCCAGCAGAAGGAGGTGATGCAGCTTTCCTAGAACGAAACTGGAAATGGAATGTTGGAGGGGATTCAGGGGAAAGTATCCAGATTCAGTAGAAAGGCATTTTAGCACAAAGGAGAACTAAGAAATGTGAGCCGTACCTTTCTAGTTCTGATTCCCTAGGTGAAGCATCCAAACTAGGTCAGTCAATTCAGACTGATAAGTCTATGTAATATTTCTTACAGTTTAGAAACAAAGACAGCAGACGACAGAATCAGTCTGATCCTAAAGTAATTAAGATCTCCTTTCCAAGCAAGATTTGTACCTAGTTGAAACATTCAAGATAATATAATACTGGCCCAAGAAGACATAACTTTAGGAATTCTAGAAAGAACAGAGGATACATGATGGAAAAGGTTGATCTAAAAAGCCTATGAGAGAATAAACTGGGAGTTCACTGATAACAATCTGAGGAAGGCAAATCTGCCACCTACACTCCACAGTATATGGAGGATTATGTAACAACACACCAGTTTCAAGTTCCGTTGAATGAGAAGTGACTGAAAGCTTTAAGAGCTCTATAGGACCCAGATAAAGATGCCCGCTATCTCCTTATGAGATTATACTATACATAGAGAGATCATCGCCGTTAACCCAGGCTGAAGCTGATCAGAATAATTGGAAGGGCCTATGTTTTGGCAAAAGGGGCCCAACCATTACTCATCTATTCTCCACAGACAAACTAGTGATATTCACTAAGTGTCAACTGTTAAGATGAAAATAATCTTCTCCAAGGAGTATCAGATGTCAAAGAAGCTAGAACCATAGTGAAATATCTGGCATGTACTTGCAGAGAGGCAGACCCACCAAAGCCCAATAGTTGGAGGTGGTAGAGACAATGAGAAGGAAATTATCAGGGTGGTCAGCCTAAAAGCTTTCAGTGGGATGGTGGGTAACACTGACTCAATCAGTCTTAATATCCATCCTAAGTACAAAATGAAAGCCTGAAAACTCCCTAGATGTGTGTGTGAAGAAATGAAGAAAATGTGCATGAGAATCATCTGGAGTGATGCGCTAGAAAAGACAAGTTGTCACATGGTCAATAGGCATCAGATCAAGAAACTGAAGGGAGAAGGGGGCCTTGGCATAAGGAGGGTAGAAGAGCAAAACATAGCACTATTGGGAAAATTTTGTGATGACAGCATGACAGGGAGAAACCGTTTTCAGTAAATGCTCTGAAAGGAATATATGGTGGAGGGAGAGGATCCAGCAGCTGGGACTTTGTAGTGAAAGGATTGGATTCAGCCTTATGGAGGAGTATATCTGACCTATGGAGCTATATCAAAGATGGTTATGCATAGATATCAAATTTCAAATTCTGAGATGATATGTGGAGTAACTCAATGAGCCTGCTGCAAGGGAATCTCTAAAAGAAGAGCATAAAAGTTTGTAGTAGCAGACATAGCTGGTGGCAATTGGAAATGGAAATGGCATAAAAAAAACTCCTGGCCTAGGTCTTGTTGATAATTGCAGAAATCAAAATCAACCTGGATAGTCCAGAAAAAAAAAAATATTTGGCAGAAAACAACAAATGGTACTACAATTTGAAATGTTGCTATAAGTTTCTTATCCAATAAGATGGGATGGAGACTAGTATGCAGTTAGAATGGAGGCTTGTCTGGAAGAAAATATAGAGCTGACAAGTACCACAGAGAATCAGGCTCTTCCTATGGAAGACACTAAACAACAGCCTATTAACAAAGGAAAAAAAAAACGACACAAGAGAATGTTGGATTGGACCTTGTGTCTGCTCAGCCAGAAGCATCAATCTCTATCCTCCACAACTGTCTGACCATAAAGTTCTTTCAAGATAAGGATCCCATCAAATGATTTCTGACAAATCTCAACTCGAAGGAGACAAGTATTCATGGTAGTCACTGGAACACAATGTTCGAGACGAATTGTGGGTTAATCTGGATTCTGGAGGTAGAGAAACCAATTCCTGTTTGCTGGGGAATAGAAACCACAGGCAGCCCACAACCTAATAACCAAATGGGCACAGGCATATGAGACAGTGTGAAAGAATGTAAACAAATAGGAAGGGAAGGTACTCAAGTGTTTCAGCAGCTGGATGGAGATGACTGGGGGAAGATAGAGGTGGATGTTGCTATGGATCTAGGACTTGGCCCAGTGGGAAAGCATTCTTCATGGCGGCCATCAAACCCACCCTTCATTTGTACCTTGAACTATATGAAGTCGAGAGGCAGTATGGATGTAGTATGAGACAGAGGAGCAATGAAGTTTTTTTTATCCTCACTGATACCTTAGAAGCTTGGGAAAGACAACCATATCCACTAGTATGCAATCATAGGATGAATGAGATCGGCAAAAAGAGAGATGATGGGAAGATGGCTATAAACCCCAGGCCTTGAGAGTTACGCAAGGTTGAGGAGTGGTTGGCCAAGGAAGTGAAGAGAACGAGATGTGGGTGGGTTGTTATGGATAGACCCCTGCCAGGCCTATTAGCTGCCGAGGAGACTGCAAGCATTGTAAGTATGGAATATAATGGATAGTTGTAAGTGGGATTTAAAGCAATAAGTGTGAATTGAACAACCTCTTTCCCAACAGGGAAAAGAAGAGATAAAAGAAAAAATGTAACCATAAAAGAACAACCTTAACAAAAGTTTTAAAAAAAATAGAAAAAAACACATTTTGTTATAATTCGCAAACTTATCATAAAAAAGCCAAAGTTTGATCTCTTGACCAATGCAAGAATATGGGGTAATTCATTCCTTCATTTGAAAAAACTGTAGCCATCACAGGTTAACTTTATCAGCACTCAGTAATGAGTCCAAGCATCCTCAACATCAAATAAAAAGCCAATTAACTTAGATCTAATATCTATTGGATCCATCAAAAGAGGGGAAGCAGGGACTAAAGATAAGTTATTAGACACTATAAAGTCAAGAAACCATGCAATCCTGCACTCATTTACTTCAAAATTTTGATTCACTTCTTGCTACCATCCCATATCAAGGAGTTAGCATATGAATATACAAGTTGTGACACCCTATAAATGTGCACAAAATATGACACATCGTTATACAAGAAAAACACAGATCAAATGACCTATGGGCGCCAACAATCCAATTAAATGAATTCCTACAGCAAACACTGATTTATTCGTCAATTTATCTCCAAACAATTATCATCAAATTTTGCTCATAAGTTACAATCCTACCAGACAGTCATTTTTGTCTAATTTAATAAGTTAAAACAGCCATAAAATGAGAAAATTGACAGTGAACCCAACAAATCTCGAACAGCAGGAAAATCCATTTTTCAAGGAAAATGTCACCAGAAAAATTGCCTGTCACTAATTATGTTAAAAACCAGTTCTGTAAGCATCATTGAGACAACAAATAGGACTAACCTGATGCTTTGATTTACAAGGTAGAAAATGCTTTTGTATGGATTCCCAGTCACTGTTGTATTTCATCAGCCCCATTGCTAATAATCTGTGTGATATCTCCATATTAGAACATAGAATACTAAAACAAATGAACTACATAGAAGTATTATGCATAAAAGAATATGATGAATCATAAAGCTCAAACCATGGTTATCAGCAAAGTGATATTCCTCAAACAAAAAGGCAACAAGTACCAACATTTCAAATTATCTAGATTAAGTGTTTCTTCTTGGTTAAGTATTCCTTGCAGTTCATTATTCATTTCCAAAAACATGCCAATAACACAAACTGACAGTTCTAAAGTTCCTAAAGCATACAGCAGCATGATCAGGTTCTATGTTCAACTATTAGCATATAAATATGCATGTTGGTGTGTACTTATGTGTGTGTGTGTAATTAAAGCACATTCTCCACAAAAATGTATTGCAGTCTTCTAATTGGTTAATCACTGAGTGTGACAATGCCCATCGGAAAGAAATGACATCTCTAAGCTGTCCTGAATTTTGAAGTAGAATATTTCCTGAATCAAACCATGCAATGCAGTTATTTTTTTTGTAAAATGTATGCCTTGGGGATGAATGCTTCCATTTGATATAAAATTCGATGTCAGGAAAGTAATACGGGGAAAATACTTGAGTGGCTCACTAAACTATGGAAAGCACTAAAATTAAGATGCTAAACATAATACTATCTTTTTACAATGATACAGAAACAAAAATATGGCCCTAGACACCAACCACTTTGCTTAACAAAATATCAAACAGAAAACCTTTCAAAAAAACCACAGTTTTATGAGGATTTCTTCAGAAATAAATGCAGTAAATGACAGCTACAGGGTATGCCTCATCAAAACACTGGGAGACAGACAAATGCTACACATAATATTATTATCTTTAACAAACAAATAGAACAACAGTACGGTCCTAGATGTTAACTATTTGCTCGTGTAAAATGTCAAAAAGAGAAGCATACAACAAAATATACAGGTTTATCAGGATTTCTACAAAGACAAAGTAAACTACCATAAATGCAGTTCATAACCACCCTGGATTGAGTTTATGGGAGCCATTCTGGACTTATTTTAGAATCTGGCCAGACTAGTTATCAGATTCTTAAAACGTGTCTAATAGTACAAAATCTTGGTGTTATAATAGATGTAACACCTAGATAAGCTTCATATGCTTTCAACAGCTAACAAAAAGTTATTAGCATGTTGTAAACAGAAAATACGTAAGAGATGTAAAGTAATGTAATTATCAGCCTTGCCTTCATTTACTCAAAAAGGCCATCCCCATGATCCTAATAGCATAACTAGTTAATGAGCCTAAATTTTTTTTTCCTTACCACTGAGAATAATACAATACACCAACATCAACCTGTATTTTAAATAGATGGAAGTATCAAGAAATACAGCCATTCCCAGTCCCTTCAATTTCAATGCTTTATTGTTTGCAACATGCAAAATGAGTATTAGGTTGAGCACAATCATACCAATCAACAACTTGAAATGGATAGCAATGAAAAGTTATGATCCAATAATCGCTAAAGTTTCACAGAAGAGTTGCAGCACTGGCACATTTTTAAATTGTTTCCACTGAATGAGGGATCATGTAGCAAACAAGAAAAAGTGATTAGAAAAAGAAAAAGAACTAACCCATCTTCTGCATCAGTGAAGAGCACACGATTAGCAACAGCTGCAATGGGAGGCTTGTGAGGAAATAAAGATAAGTTAAATAGAGGATAAAACCTCTGTGCTAATTTGGCAATGTCCACAGGAACAAGAGCAACTGTTTGCTTCTTGGTATTTTCCACAAGAGTAGCTGCTAAAGACTTTCTGGGTGGCAATTGACCAGCTGAAAGTGTAGAATTGCTCCTTGATGATATAGCACTCGACTCACCAATAAAAGCGTCATCTGTTCCCATCTGAGATGTATGAACAGGAAATGGGAAAAGAGGTTCCCTTTTTAAGTGATTCTTGTCAAGTGGGTCCTCCAAATGACTTTGTCTATACCTTGAAACAGCTGCAATTAGCAAGAGCCCACATTAAAGCATATAGAAAAGCAAAAAAAGATGAACGCACCACAAAATAAATGATATCCTGATCACTTACTAGATGAAGCATCAGCCATATAACTCTTAACCATCCTAAGGGGAGCAACATCAAGAATGGAAAATATGGGATTATCTATGGAAGGAGTCCATTGAGAAAATTCAGAACTCTCGCTAGAATCAATCTGTACTGATGCACGGAGATAAGAGGGCTGAAAACAGGATACATCATGTGGTATTTTTCTCCAAGCCAATGCTTCTTCATGTCTGGCAATCATCTCCATGATCAACTCTTGAATGTCCATCACTACCTTTTGGCGGGAAGGATCAAGGACACTAACAGAGAATACCTGTATAAGGAGTTGAATATGCTCATGTATCTGACAGTATAGCTGTCCTAATTGTTGAAATGTAAAACCATGGGATAATTCAACACCGGAAGGGGAAAATGAACATGAGAAGGTTTGAGGAGAAGGAAAATGCAATGCAAGGGCAGGCACTGGAGCTATTTGTCCATTTGAAATATATGGTAAAATAGGGCGAAGTGGCATCTTCTCCAGCCCCATAAAGTATTTCTTCTTTTCAGCAGACTCCCTCAGCCGTTTCTTCTGCCGAGTTTCTGGTCGATGACTGTTTTCCTCAATTGGGTCAGCTGCTCTCTTGTCATCGTCAAAGCTTTCTTCAACATCACTTTCTAGTGCCTCCTCAATTTCTATTGCAAAGTCAACATCATCTTCATCGTCATCATCCAAAATTTCATCATCCTGTCCTATCTGTACATTATCATCTCCTTCTAGCAAAACAGCAGCAAGAAACTTACGGTACTCCTCTTCCTCATCGACATTTTGAAAGTCATCATTATCATCAGATTCCTGAAGAAAATCCTCCAATTCTTCTAGTGTATAATTTGCAAGAGAATGACGGGCTCTAGTGCGCTTGCAAATTGCATCTTCATCATCTATCTCAATAGCTGATCTCTTAGATATGAATGCATGTGAAGAACTCATACCGGTTTGTTGCAACTCTTCTCTGTTCAGTTCTTCAGCAGCATCATTTTCTTTCTCAGGTGCAACTTTGTTACTTCCTTCAAGACAACCTGCTTCATTTCCCTTACTCAATGGCATATCTGATTGAATAGGCTTAGAATTTTCTAGAACAGCATCATTCATCTCGGTTAAGTGTCGATCCACCAGTTGATTGCACATGACCCTCTCTTCATCTTCAGCACCAGACTGTAGATTGTGGCAGAGAGTGCCAGCTGATGCACCATCATCATGGTGCTTTAAAAAACTTGCACAGTCATCACCGACATCATCACCATGAAATTCATTGTCTGAACTTAAGCCAGATGAGGCTTCTGACAGAGTTTCTCCTCTACGTGTGGGATTGAAGTCCATATCATCTTCATCCTCATCTTCTTCAACTTCCATATTCACATTGTCATCCATCGACAAATTGGAGATAGAAGATTGACTATCCACTGTGCAAAAAATAACACCAGCAAAGTAAATCACTAGGCAAATTGTACCATTTCCACCTCGAAAGAATAATCAATATTAATAAGAAATAACAGAAATTGACCAATGCACCACAAGCTCAATTAGGGTTACCATTAAATGTAAACTGCCACTTTTACAGTAATCGCTATGAAAGCCAAAAAAAGGAATGGGGTTGATGAAAGCTGATAAAAATCCTTTATTTTCAATTTGATCTGCACATACCCAGCAATCCTCCCGTTCTGTTCTCTCGGAAAATCCGTGGAACAGCTTTCTCCCGGCTTCTGAGCGCCTGCACAGTTCAGTCGACCAGATTAACCACGACGTGTGACGATTTTCTCTTCGCAGGCAGGTGAGATTACGAGCGGAGGAGGAGGTAGAGTGAGAAGGGAGCAGGGGTGGTTGAGACAGAGGAGGGAAAAGGGAAGAAAGGCGGAGAGATTGGGAGACGCAGCAAGGAGCCGGCGGCTAAAGACAGCGGAGGGCTCGAGTTTTGCGTGGGTCGTCCGGAGGAAGCGGAGGCACATCCGCAAGGAGAAAAGTTATTTTCAGTTTAGCCCTAGATCTTTTTCAGTTTAACCCTAACTTCTTGTTTATATTATTTTAATTCATAGGCCTATAAAAGGGGCCATTAAAATATTAAATGGCAATTTATAAACATCTCGTGTCAATTAGGTAATATAAAATTATCAGAAATTATATATATTAAAAATTAGATTAAAAGAAAAAAAGGGGTTTTCCTACAGAAATATTATAAATTATTTTTTAGATATATATATAAAAAAACAGTCGTCCGTCAAATTTATATTTTTTTTAACTGTTAAACTTTTGCATGTCTATTTTAAAAAATAAATCAATAATTATCAATCTAAAAAATAGATCTGTCATTATTAATTTGTCACATACTCTCTGAGCGACCATTATTTTTTTTTTTTTGCAAAAAAATTCTTATTAATGAACAATTATAAATTGACCTCACGATTCTTTTCATAACATTCCGAGAGTAAACATTATCACATTTTATATCAATCAATGATTTTAATAGTTTTTATATTTCCAAAGAAAAAACATTTTTAAATATATTTTTTAACAATAAACGCCCTTTTAATTTTTTTTCTCTTAAATTTAATTCCTTTAAAATTAATTGAATTTTATAAACAGATTATAGACATAGAAAATTTGAATTTTACACATATAAAAATTATCTAAATTTTAAGTTTAAATATTTTGTGTGTGTATATATATATATATATATATTCGGATTTATAAAATCCTAATATAAATAATTATAATAGTTTTTTTATAAAATTAAATTTTATTTTATTGTAAAAAACACATATTTATTATTTTTACTTATCCATATAATTTTTATTATCGAATAACAAAAATCAGATTTTGTAAAATAGAAAATAAATTATAATATGAAAAATAAAATAATTTTACCTTTTCAAAATGCATTTTGATATATTTGATAAACATGGACACTCCAATGACTTTTGCTCTTATTAATTAATTAATTAATTAATTATCTTTAAACATGAAAAACATTTATTTTTTTTATATTCAAAATTTCCCAAGCCGTCAAATTTGACTTACTCCTTAAATCATACTTTTTTTTTCTTTTTTCGTTTTGGTGTCATAACTATAGTTAGAAAACTAGTCTAAACTCTAACGATTTTATGATTTTTTTTGTTCATCTTTTTAAGTCCAATATTTTATCAAAACTATTCATAAAAATATTTGTTTAAGAACATTTAAAATTAATTTAAAAGGATAAATTCTAGAAAAATATTTAATTTTTTGAATAAGTGGGAAATTTAAGTGATATTCGGATGACAAAATAAATATTTTTTAACCAAAAAAAAAATGAAGTATTGCGGAATATTTTAATATTGACAAAACTTGGGCGTCATTGCGAAAAGATCGTTAAACTTCAGAGGTATTTTTTTAACATTTATTTATTTTTCAATAAAAAGAAATTTCGCGCATAGACGTGGCAACACTGCGGACCGTTGACTTTGTGCTGATTAATCAATCTTCGGCCGTGCATTCGCGATCACGTTACCCGACGATCTGACGTGACGGAACTACCCTCTACATGTCCACGGAACGGCCGGTAAGATTGGGAAATTGGAGAAGAAGCTGGATTGGACTACCGAAAATGCCCCTCAATAATGGAGCGGGGGGGAGCGGGTGCCGCCGTGCACGATGCCTGCTTTTATTTTTCCACTCGAAATCGGGACGTGGAAATTAATTTAATCGCCTCACGCCAGGCATCTCAATTTACAAAACTCGAATTACGCAGCCACGGCTTGGAAGTCAATAAAAGGGAATGGAAGAAACAGCGTCGCCAGCCAAAAAAAAATAAAAAATGAAATAAAAAGAAAAAATCCCCCGATCCATTCACACCATCTATCCACCGAAGAAGAACCCTAATTGGTCCCAATCCAATCGGGGAATTTGATCGCCGTGGGCGCGGGGGATCTGCCATGACCTCTCCCTTCGCTTACCTCTCCGTGCGCCGCCGTCGGTTCCCCCTCGCCGGCGCGTTCTTCTCCCCCAGCGGCCTTTCTGGAGCCGCCCTAATCTACGCCCTCGCTGCCCTCTGCTCAGATGTCGTGGCCGCCTCGGCCCGCTGCAGCTTTCGGTTCCAGCGCTGCAACGCCCGATCCCTCGTCCGCAGGCTCCGGGTGCTCGTCTTCCTCTTCGAGGCCCTCAAGGAATCCTTCGCTCCGGAGGCTTCCTCTTACCTCCGGCCCTCCACGGTGCTCTGTCTCCGCGAGCTCTACATCTTTGTGTACCGCGCCAAGCTATTGCTGGAGTACTGCTCCCAGTCGAGCCGGCTCTGGCTTTTGCTAAGGAATCCTCAGATCTCCGGAAATTTCCACGACATCGCCCAGGAGTTAGCCACCGTGCTCGACGTCCTCCCGCTCTACAGCCTTCGGCTCGCCGCTGACGTCCGGGAGCAGATTGATCTCCTCCGTCTGCAGTGCAGGCGATCCAAGTTCTTCGTCGACCCCGAGGAGGAAGAGATACGGCACAAGATCCACTCTTTCTTGGCTCGGTTCGAGACTGGCGATGCGCCGGATCCGGAGGAGCTACGGAACACGTTCGTCGATCTTTTGGGGATCCAGAATGCTGGGGTTTGCCGGACGGAAATCGAGTTTTTGGAGGAGCAGATGCTTAGTCAAGATGAAGACATCGATCTTTCTGTCGTGAGCGGGGTCATCGCGCTTACCCGATATTGTAGATTCTCTCTGTTTGGATTCCACGAAGTGGAATTCGATAAACCCTTCATCGATGTGTATAAGTTCACGAGGAAAAGATTGTTGAGTCAGGGGAGTAGCTTGCGTGAAGGAAATAGTGATTTCTCCTTGACAATCCCGAAGGACTTTTGCTGCCCGATTTCACTTGACCTGATGAAAGATCCGGTTGTCGTTTCCACTGGGCAGACCTATGATCGCGCTTCCATTACCCAATGGATAGAAGTGGGACATCGCACTTGCCCTAATTCAGGCCAGACTCTTACAAATAGCAGGCTTGTGCCAAACCGAGCCCTCAGAAACTTGATTTCTCAATGGTGTGCTGCTTACAGTTTTCCATATGAAACCCCTGATGGTGCTGGAGTTTCAATTGATAGCATTACTGCAGCATGTGCCAGTGAGGCAGCAATCGAAGCTAACCGAATCACAGCGTTAATGCTGATAGAGCAGTTGTCAGCTGGTTCACAGGAAGTGAAGACTGTTGCAGCCCGTGAACTCCGATTAATGGCCAAAACTGGGAAGGAGAATAGATCTTTCATTGCAGAGGCTGGAGCAATCCCAGCTCTCTACCGGCTATTCCGGTCTACAAACCCAGTTGCTCAAGAGAATGCCCTGACTGCAATATTGAACATATCTATTCACGATGAAAACAAGAGAAAGATTATGGAGGAGAATGGTTGTTTGGAATTAATAGTATTTGTTCTTAGTTATGGGTTAACTACTGAGGCAAAGGAGAATGCAGCTGCTACATTATTCAGCCTCTCTGCTGTCCATGACTTCAAGAAGATGATTGTAGATCAGCACGGTGCTGTTGCAGCACTAGCTGATTTGCTGATGCAGGGAAGCCCAAGGGGAAAGAAAGATGCAGTGATGGCCTTGTTTAACCTGTCAACCCATCCTGAGAGCTGGTCCCAAATGTTGAATATGGGAGCAATTTCAGCCTTGGTGGGAGCTTTGAGAGATGAAATTGTTGCTGAGGAAGCTGCTGGAGCTCTTACTTTGCTTATGAGGCATCACATTCTGGCACAGACAATTGGAAGTGAGAATACTGCAATCACAAATCTGGTTGGGTTAATGAAAAGGGGAACCCCTAAGGCGAAGGAGAATGCAGTTGCAGCTTTGCAAGAAATGTGCAGACGTGGAGGATCAAATGTGATACAGAATGTAGCTAAGATGCCAATGCTTGGTGGTTTAATTCAGACCATCTTGCTCACTGGCACAAAGAGAGCGAGAAGAAAGGCTGCATTGCTTGTTAGAATGTGCCAGAGATGTGAGTCATCAACAGCAACACATGGGAATGATTGGAGTGTAAATAATACATCGGTGAGAAATAACTCCTTGAGGGGTTCAAATTATCAGAGTGGAGATGTATCTGTCTCCATGCCCATGGCAATACAAGTACCTGTGCTATGACCTTGATGTTCATTTTGCTCTTGTCATGTACATCACTCTTGGTAAGTTTGTTGGGAAAAAATTCTTTCGTTTATGCTCGAGCGAATGAATTCGTTGGGTAAAGGTGAGCCAATACTGTTTTACAGAACATGATGGGTGTAAATAATGGCGAAATTTCTTACATGTTTAGGTTTCGCAATAATTTAATATATGGTTGTAAGGATTGATATCGGTAGTGTGCAGTGGAAGCTAAATCACTGTCTTCATTCGGATTATCGCAAACTTTTTTCTTCAACCTCATTGTTAATGATTGCAGGCTTATACTTGCTCTTACCTTATAGCTGTTCCCTTGTAAACTAGTAGGAAGTCTAAAGCTTAATTCCCATTGTATTCATCCTTTGCAAACACATCTGTGACAGAGTGTCAGTTGGGTGGGTTCTGTGTGCTGCTAAGTTGAACAAATGAAAATACTAGTCTTTGTCCTTTTAGAGTTGCCAGTTAGACATGACTTGTAGCATATTAGCATGATACAGTAATGTGACAGTAGAATCTCTTACCCAAAAGTACCAAACGTTTCTTGGCGGCACATTTCGAAAAGCTTTTATTATTTGAACCCTCACCTTTTCTATAGTAGAGACTATAAGGAGGAAATCAGGTGAATGCAAAACCCAAGCAGTAGGCTGAGCTATTTTAGAGGATGTGCTTTTTGGTACAAAAATCATTTCCCAAGTAATTGTGCTTTGATGTTTATGGTCGTTCAGGAGGGTCTTATTTGAGCATGGGCCTGAAGGGGACTCTCTCTCTCTCTTAGCAGTTACGTTCAAAGGGAGGAAGATTGAATTTGTACTGCCTTTTTCTATAATATATTACTTTTCAATCCTGATATTTTCTCTAAATTTTTTTTCTTGTTATCAAAATTGAAGGTTTTTGTTACTCAATTTCAGTTTGATGCTGATATTAGTGTTTGTTAGATTAGCCATGCACACAAGAGGGCAGATGGCCTAATTAATATGCATTTCCAATAAGAGTATTGTTTTAGTTACACAGGTTGTTCCAAATTTGGTATTCTTAGTAAAACTTTGGCTCTGATTTGATTGGGTTGAACTCTTCGAAGACGTATGACACGTGATGCTGTGCTACCATGCTCGTTTAGTTTTGCTGCGTGCACTCACTAAATTTGTTGTCAAATTCATTGGTATCATCAAGTTTTGTCAATGCTTTTAGAAGCATGGAGCAGAGGCAGAGCAAATTGGGATGGTCAATTCTCGAGCAGTTACCAGCAGCCATACTAGTATCAGAGTCACAAAAGAGCTTGTTAAATTTTCAATGTCATGGCAATGGAGGCAAAGGAGTTCAACCGTGCTGTAGTTAAAATCACTTTTGATCTATGGGTATGCCTTTACTTTCTAAGTTAGATTGGCTAGTAGAATTTGCGAGATAAACCTTGTCAATCTCTTGGAGTTTAAGATTGTTGGAGTAGAATGAAAGATAATAGTTGGCAAGCTGGTAAATGGTTGTAGCTGTACATTTTTATATTTTAGGCTTTAGATACTTGGACTCTTCATGAGCTTCATTGGTCTCCATGTCATATGCCAACACTACACCACACCTAAAATGGATCATGTACAAGAGCTTGTAGGAATGTTATTGTTGGGCACTTAAAGCTACGTTTGGTGGAAGCTCATATTTAGGTTCGACTAAATGCATAGAAAATAACCTTTCTGTTGTTGGATACAGGAAAGGATAGTGCTAATAAAATGCATCTACTGAGAATGATCAGATTTGATTCCTAGAGACATGCTTGGTCGAAGTTGGTTAGGATAGAAAGGTTCCTCCTTAGCAAAACTTTTTTTATTGGAACTATTATCCTTTTAGTAAGGCTGTAGTCAGATGCTACAGCCATTGTCATCAAAGGCTGGGAAAATTTTCTCCATTTGAATCTGGTGTGAGAATTTGGCTTGGGAAGCAGAGCAAGCTAAAGCTACGTTGGCCAGAAAAAATAGCGTGGGAAGCAATTTGACGTTCCTAGACACCGTCTATAATCCAGTGTTTATTCTAGGGAGAATACAGTTTACGGCCGGAGCGACAGAATTTTTCAATCCAGTGAACAAGGAGAAAGCTACCACATTCTACTCTGTTTAGTCTTAACGTACTTGTCCCTTTTACCTTTGGCTTGGCCTTGAGGATCCCATGTAGTGCAGTGTTTAGTCTTCAAGCTCCAGGATTTAGATTTTTTTTTTCTTTCTTTTTTTTTTTTGATACGAGGCTTTGTCCTTCCGATCGATAGCTTACTGTTCGTTCTAGCAGTATTTGTTATTTGGAACTCAATGCGATGCATTCCAAGAAAAAATTTCATGTTCGTTTTGTTGATAACGAGGCTTCAAGTCTTAAATCCATTCAGAAGTTGTCCTATCACATACATTCCACTAAACTCTTATTAGGCATTAGGTAAGTTTCTATTGCTCTATCCTCGTCATTTTCAACTAGACTTTATTAAGAAGCAAGGAATCGATGGTGCAAAAACACAAGATAAACCTTCGTTAGGTACACTAATTATACTATCTATTTTGTTTTAATGCCAATGCTTTAAGAAAAATAGACAAAAAAAATTTGAACTTTTGTTAGTTTCATAAAGTTTTTAATGCATTTAATTGAGGTTTTTGTTGTTGTTGGTTGTTGTTGTACATCAATTGATTTTGCTTTAAATAGTTTTGGCTTCTTCCTCCTCCTCCATTTGTGCCTTCCTCAATGAAAGGACATCCTCTCAGACGTGAGACGTCCCCCGTCCAATGCGCCCTTGAAATCCACCTCCACCGCCCGTTTCCCCTCCATATTCTTCTCCTACTGCTCTCCCTCCCTCCACCGGAAGGGAAAGGGACGACCAAGCTACAAATTCACTGCGCGCCCTCAAGATCCAATCCCGCCACTGACCGCCGCGTACGTTCCGAGACCCGCATGGCTCTTCACCTTCGCCTCGCCTTCCTCCTCCTCCTGGCCGTGACCGCCGCGGCCCACCCTGCACCATTCGCCTCCGTTGACGCCGGGGTCGGCCTTGCCCGCATCGGCGACGCGGCCGCCACGCGCACGTGCGACGCGCTCGCGGGTGAGTGCGGCGAGGAGGACGAGGACAACGACGAGATGGACGTGGAGGGCGAGGAGGACACCCGGAGGTTCCTATACGGCTTATCCGGCGGCCGCCGGCCCCGGTTCATAAGTTATGCTGCCCTGATGCGGAACCGCGTCCCCTGCGACCGCCGCGGCCACTCCTACTACAACTGCCAGAGGAGCGGGCGAGCCAACCCCTACCGCCGTGGCTGCACCATCATCACCCACTGCGCCAGGATACTCCATTGATCGACTCGGAGCGGAAGCGAGCGAGCGAGCAGCAGCAACAGCAGCGAGCGATGAGCAACGATGACAGGAAGAGGATGTGTAACATTTGAATTTATGATAAATAAAAGAGAACCTTTGGCAAATTGTTTTTACATTAAAATCCATATCTGGCCACTAATTAATGTTCTGTTGATGGTTCAGAAAATTATATGATAAATTTATTGTCTCTGTTAGTAAAGAATAATATCCATGATAGTCAACGCGCCCAAGTAGAAGTCGTTGTGCAATAATAAATTTAGTAATAATAATATCTCAGTCAAATCCACTCTTCCCCTTCAACTTCAATAATTGTCAAATTTTATTGTTTGAAAAGGATTCTTCGTCTCGTGTCTTCGTCCCCTTTCCGCAAGTACAAACGCGTGGGCGAGCGATGGATGACTTGACCAGTAGTAAAGCAACATTCTCCCCGATGTGGCAAATGACAGACAATAGTGGATTGAATTGCGAAGAGGAAAGGGACGTATCGTGGGCGACTTCGCCTCCGCCTCCTTCTGTTCGATGCTCTTCTACAACTTTGCCTTTCCGGCGCATCCTCCAGCTGGCGGCGGACGAGGCCTCGGCAGTTGTCGACTTGTACGCGCTGCCGTCGCTGATCGAATCTGTCTCTGCAGATCGGTCATCCCTTTTCCTTTTTGTTGTATCTCGTCGCCTCCGTCGTCCGAAGTTTTTCCCTTTCTTTGGTTCTAAAATACCCTAGCATACGTGCGGTTTTTTATATTGTTCTCCTTTGTGAAAGGTGCGATTTTGATGCTCTATCTGACTTTGGTGGAAAGTTTACATGTTGATTCGAGTTTTGTTCGTCCTCAGCAATTCTTTTTTTCTCCATAAGACTTCTGTGTATTTGCATCTCTTTAGGGCATTAATGCTACACCGCATCTTCCAATTTTTGGTTTTCAAAAGGTTATTTGTTTAAACTTCTTAGCTAAAGATAGCTATTTGTTTAGATTTATTCATGGATTGAGGCACCTTTGATTGGTTTACTTGTTCATACTTTTAACTGGCTCCATTGTTCTTTTTGTTAATGGTTAAAGGTAATAAAATTTAAAGTTATTGTTTAATATCTGATACCTGTTGCTGCTGCTGATGATCTGTTTGATTTTGCTCTAAATGATGTGGCTTCTTTTCTTTTTGTTGTAAAATTATCACTTTGATTGGTTTAGCTTTTTTTTGTAAAATATGATTTCTGAAAGGTCTATGAGAGGTGGGGATTGCTTCCCTCTTTTCATTTTAATTTTACTTTTGTCTCACTATGCTTGGATTCATCTGATGCAGGAATCGTCACAGCTGCTGCTTTTATTTTATATTCTGAATCGGATTGATTGGCAAGTTTGTATAATTATTAGAAGAAACTGGCGATCTTGAACTGCTTCATTTCATGGTTTGATGAGATTTCTAAACTTTGGTACTGGAATTTGATTGATAAGGTGCTTTTCTTGCTGGGAAGTAATGGCAGAAGAGAAAAGCTCTTGGTTGAGGAGGGTAAATTTCTCTCACACTGTTTGCCACAGGTTAGCATTGACTCACCTATCTTCAGTCCCTTTGCTCATGCATCCTGAAATTCATCTGGAACCGAAATTGAAAAGGACTGCAGGAGCATTACAATTGGCATCAATCTCACTGCCTGCCCATCGAGGCACTGAATCAAAAGCAGCAAGCTGTTTGTCTCATTCTACTAGTTTGCCATCATTGCAGTCATTGTTGCAGGATAGCCATGAGTTAGAACTGAAATCAGAAGTGTCAAATTCTCCCTCAGCTTCTTGCTCTCCTCTGAAGACTGATAAGCATATTAGTTTCAAGTCAAAGGGATTACGTAATTTAGAATCTTCTGGTTTTTCTGTTAGTACTGATCAACAGACTCTATTGGGTCTGAAGAACTTAAGTGTGGGATCTTCTTTGTCCATTACTCATGATCAAGATCCTAGATTGAAGCCAGGGGGTTCAAACCACAGCATGAATAAACCTTCAGTTCGGTTTCACCTGGATTCTGATTCTCAGAGTTTTACCCAATTTTCTTTTAGGGAAGGACACAATTCTAAACCAAAGCAGAGGTCTGCTTCTCCCCTTCCTACAACCTGCCTTTCAGACACCTTTAAGGAAGCAATGGCTAACAAGAAGCGGTTCTCAACCCCACCACCTAGGAGGAAAGAGTCAGACAAGAATGCCTTAAGCAAGTTGTTTTTGAAAGAAGGCCATTCAAGAGTTCATTCACCAAGGCATGCAGCAGACCGTCTGCACATCTTCCCAAGGAAGCGGTCAGATAAGCATAATGGAAGTCACAAGGATACTTCATGGACTAGATACTTTGAACATGGTTTTGGGAAGGTAAATGCTATAGAAACTTCTGAAGAATGGATGGTCGATTTATCCCAATTGTACCTTGGGAATAAGTTTGCTTCAGGAGCTCATAGCAAGTTATATCATGGTATCTATAAAAGTCAGCCTGTTGCAGTTAAGATCATCAGACAACCTGATGATGATGACGATGAACATGGCCTCATGGCTGCGCGTTTGGAGAAACAGTTTACAAGGGAAGTCACACTTCTTGCCCATCTTTATCATCGAAATGTAATAAAGGTACTAGCTGAGCTTATGTTGTGCCTTCAGAGAGGTTAGGGTTATTCAAACATACATCTTCCTTTGGATACATAAAATGTACAAGTTAGTTATGAATATGATGCAATTGAAACTGAAACTAACCTAGACAGTTGCTGACCGAGTTCCTAGTAATCCAAATTTTGTTTTCATAGGCTAGATGAATGATTCTCATCCCAAAACCCTTGATTGTTTTTCCTATGGCATTGAATTTACTATTCATGGTTGACCAAAGAACACTCTAGTTAACGCAATGAAAACTGTATATTACTAGTGCTATAGCATTGCATAGCGATCACTGACAAAATAAGATCACAGAGCTCATACCAAATGGTTGCAACTAACATGATTTGTTATTACATTGTTGTTGGATGACCATAATTGCAAGACTGCAATTGCAACCTGGTCAACCATCTTTTTTGTTTACTCTGATAATCATAATATTTTGATATAGTTGATCCTTGCACTTTTGCATTGATAACATATTTTTGTGCTATTAATGTACCCTTTTTTGCATTATAGGCTGTGTGATTTTTATATGCATTATATATGGCTTGAAATAACTTCTAGTTAGTTGCCCAATAATTAGTCCTACCATCTCCCTTCATTGTATTGTGTCTCTCTTCCAAGAGTATCATTGATTGATGATGATTTTATGGATCAAAATCTTGTATTATACAAGTAGAGTTTGCCAGGTAATATATGATTACAATAACTGAATGCTTCTGGTAGATATCACAAAGACTTCAATTTTAGTGATAATAATCATATGTTATGTTATTTCCTTTGATTCCACGGGCTAAAGTACTAGGAAAATACAAAACTGAACTTAACCCACCGCAATTGCAATCTGGTTATTCTTTTCTTTGATAGTGATTTTCAGATTAACGTCAACATTCCTAACCATAGTTTTATACTGTTAAGATATCCTATGTACATTAATAGACTCCCTAATCTTTATAGGCGTCCTAGATCATGTCATAGTTAATTCCCTAGTAGTCCTACTTTCTTTCAGTTTATAGCTCTAATTTTCCTGAAAATGTATGATTACAATTTACAGTGACTGCTAACTTCTGGTTGATATTGCAGAGTCGTCAATTTTATTGGTAGTGTAGACCAGTCATGTCTTGTCTTCTCCTTTGACATAACACCTTGAGGTACTAAGAGAATAGGAAATGTATCCCCAACTATCCTTATCATAAATATGTGCTATAACAGTATTCAACATTTTCTACAGGAATGAATGGAGACAAAATAATACGGTTGGTTAGGGAAAATTTTGTTAGTGATAGCAAAGTATTGATGAAAGATTCATTTATGATGTCAGTTCAAAAAAATTTGTTTTAGATATAGGTTATCGATGCCTGTGGATATCCTTTTCCTCTCAAACTTCATTATTTTGCTATAGCATAATTTCCTAATAGCATCCTACCTCCTTAGTTATCATGTTTACTTTGATGCAGTTGATAGCAGCAAGCAAAAAGCCTCCAGTCTTTTGCATTATCACTGAATATCTGTCTGGAGGATCCTTGAGAGCTTTTCTTCACAAACTCGAACAAAAACCCCTCCCTCTGCAGAAACTTATTGCATTTGCACTAGATATTGCCAAAGGAATGGAATATATTCACTCACAAGGGGTTATTCATAGGGATTTGAAGCCTGAGAATATTCTTTTTGATCAAGACTTTTGTATAAAAATTGCTGACTTTGGAATAGCCTGTGAGGTAGTATACTGCGATACTTTGGCAGAGGATCCTGGAACATTTAGATGGATGGCACCCGAGATGATTAAACACAAACCTTATGGGCAAAAGGTTGATGTTTACAGTTTTGGACTAGTGCTGTGGGAGATGCTGACTGGAAGGGTCCCTTACGAGGAAATGATGCCTATTCAGGCTGCTTTTGCAGTGGTTGATAAGGTATGTCGAGAATTGATGCCATATACTAAATTCTTCTGTGATATTTCAAATTTCTTCTAGTTACTATTTATATTGTTCGAGATAGTATCAGGTTTTCATGAAAGATTGTATGGATTGATGTTTCTTTCTTTCACTCTTTTATTTACCATATCGTTCTCCACAACTGTTTATGTTTCCTGGAATCATATGGTTTTTATGTATAACATGGGGTCTATGTCTCTGGTTAACCATCTGAAGATTTAAAAAAAAATCCATGCCTAAATAAGTGGCCATCAAACTGTGAATCCATTTCATTCGTCTAGTTTTCTTTAGGGATATTCTTCCAATCGCATTTGACATCAATGCATTACATGAAGCTGTATATTATTGGCTACATGAACTTGCAGACTGTTATGTGATAAGTTAGCATTTTGCAGAACTTGCGACCTGCTGTGCCTCCTGAGTGCCCTGCAGCCCTTCGAGCATTGATCGAGCAGTGCTGGACGCTCCATCCAGACAAGAGACCTGACTTTTGGCAAATAGTGAAGGTTTTGGAACAGTTTGAATCTGCTCTCGCACAAAATGGCACACTTGATACGGCCACAAGCATGAATTGCCAAGATCACAAGAACCGACTTCTTCAATGGATCCAAAAGCTCAAGCCAGCGCATGCCAACGACTCAAGTTCTCCAACAACTTCCAAACATCTGCATTCAATGCCCAAACTTCTGTAGCTCTCTCTCCTTGTTTTTGATTCTTCTGATTACTTGCCTCTGTAAATGTTTTGTATAAAAGCTAGGAGTCGATAAGTTATCCTTTTCCTCGCGTTCATTCTCTATCCATGTACAAGTAAATCCTCATATACTGTGACCAGTAAACACAATAGATGACTTGTTGACAAGGATCTTTTTCTTCTCTTTTTTTTTTTTGGCTCTCGCATTTAATAAGAGGCATTCAAAGTTTGATATTTTTTAAAAGATATATTATTATTGAGAATTATCAAAGATATAATTATTTTCTGTATTATTCTTTTGTTCTTATCGTACGTACTAGGTCGCATCCGGTCTAGTTAGCCCGTTCTTTCCATTAATTGTCCGAACCAAATTTATATGGTTTCATAACTGTCATTGTCCACGTTCTTTCGTACGAAAATAACTGCCAATTCAACGGACACGATCCGCCGCTCCGAACGAACCGTAGCGGCGCCTCATCGATCTCCTTCCTTAATTTAACGTCTCCTCCTCCCTTCAATTCGTTCCTACGCCGCTTAATATCGAGCAAAATGGCATCCCTTAACTCCATCCTCTGCGCGCTCCTCGTGACGGCCACCGTGAGTTCCCTCGCCGAGGCGGCCAACCTCTACAAGGTCGGCGACGCCGACGGCTGGCGAGTCCCGGAACAGAACGACTCCGACATGTACGCAGCCTGGGCCGACAAGTACGTATTCCACATCGGCGACTCCATCGGTCAGTCCATTCACTTGATTCTTCACTATTTATTATATTCTCTAATCTGACAATCTAACAGCCTTCTTGCGCGCGTAAATCGTTCAGTTTTCGAGTACAAGAACGACTCGGTATTGAGGGCGAGCAAAACTGGGTACTACCACTGCAACGAGACGACCGGCGACGGCGGCGGGCCGACGCCGAAGGACGGGACCACCGTCTTCGTGCTTGACCAACCGGGGTTCTACTACTACGTCAGCAGCGACGTCGAGCACTGCAAGAGAGGACAGAGGGTGATGATACGGGCCGTGGACGGGGGCAATAATCCGTCCACTGATATCGCTGCGGCGCCGGCGCCGGCTTCGAGTTCGACGGTGTCGTGGAGAATGGCACCGATTCATGAGTTGGCAGCGCTACTTAGCGCCTTGCTCTTCGTTGCTTGCTCCTAGATCTTCAGTATCTCAATTTCCTTCTACAAATGTAATATTGCTTCATTGTCTTAGTCATCAACTGTTCGAAGTATTTCCTCTTGTTTATGAATGTTAATCATCGAATCGTTCTTTGTTGTTTAGCGTGTGTGATTTTTAGTGTCATTTTTAATATGAATATTTTTATGCTAATAGTTTTCTTTTGCTTTTCTTGTCGATAATTTATTTTTGTTTTGCTCGGAGATACCAGAAGTAAGAAAATTGTTGCACGATACTTACTTTGAGCTATTTGGTTTTAAAAAACTATAGAGATGATATGCTCAATGCGTGCATGGTAATGAAAAATACACAGTAATCTTTGTCGCGCGCCTCTACCCTCGCCGTCGTCCATTCCACATCGTCTAGCCAAATTCCGGCTGAAATCTGACCATGGTCTGGCCAGACCTTAGTTGAATTTCAACTGGAGCAACGCCGGCAGCGACCAATGTTCATCCACTTCAACGATGCATTGACGGTCTTCCATCGCACAGAGAAGAAACACTGTACATTCTTCGTTATTATGCAATCGCGACAGATAAACAAATGTGATCGCGTTGTACACGAGCGTGCACTGATCAATCACACAGCATATCAATTACACACATATAGAATTGTTATCATGCATGCACATGTGCACTGTGACCTTGCTCTCCGTCGGCATCGTCGCAATCAACTGAAATCCGACCAAAATTCGATGGCGATGCGATCGAAATCGGAGTCTGGTCGATCACGATTGAAATCCATCCCAATCACGGTTGCAATGCCAAGATGCATCGTAGCCGCAATTTGATCAGATTTTAACTGCGAGCATACATTCAACTGAGTTTATACATTGGCTATAATGCAGATGGTGGTCAATGACGAAGGAATCAAACGGCGATGATGATCGGATCAACAAGTCATGCACAGTCATGCATAAATCTGTTGCCCAGAGAGAGACGAGATATCTTGCGTGACTCCTCCCTGCATGCGCATACGTGACTTATCGATCTGGCATGATTCATCGTCTGATCCAATCGTCATCACTACTGCGACACCCTCACCGTGGACGTCCGATCGAATACACGCTAAAGCCCATTCGTGAACCCCAGTTGTCATCTGTGCCATCCTTAATGCATCGTCACTTCCAGGAATGCAATTGCAATATGACTGTGATATCACAACCGTGATCCAACAGCAATCCGATTGCGTTCGCAGCCATCCAACTGAGATCCGACTAATCTTGGTTGGGACCTGGTCATGGGCGAACGAGGCGAGTTTAGGGCGGGGGTGATGACTATGAATTCCTAATTACTATACTTCATCAGTCACACATGGGTGTATATGTACACGTTTTGATATCCTACCTAATGGTATTCTGCGTGCACATGCATGAGAAATGTATAGTAATTGGATGCACAGTATCTCGCCATCGCCATAACATTGCACCGCTGATGGATTCCAACCGCATGGTGGTTGGATTCCAACTGGATCGCGGCTAAATTTTGACTGGATCATAGTCGTGACATCGCAGTCGATCACGGTCGTGATGTCGCACCCAATTGCTACCTTGATTGTGCCTAATCGCAGTGAGAGGGATGACATAGGTGACCGGCTAGATTTAGGGATTAAGCTTTAGCAAGAATTCGATCGGGACGTCATGCGGTGAGTAACGACGCGAGAAATCAGACAGCATATCAGGCAATCGCACGGGGCACACAAGATATATATATATAGTTCTGATACCCTGCACGTCCTTCCTTGCACGTGCGTGAGCGCCGCCGCCTGCCCACCGCACCCGCCGCCGTTTGTCGCCGGAATTCATCGTCGTCGAAGCCAAACTATAACACAATAGTGTTGGTGAACCCTAGGGGGTCGGCGCCGGAGGGATCCCGGTCGAATTCCGGCCAGAATTCGGCGGGAAACGGTCGGAAACGGCCGAAATCGCAACCGCCAGTTACACGGCCACTTGCGCCACGATTCCGGCCGGCGATCGGGACCGACGGTGCTGGCGGGCCGAATTCTGGTCGGCGCC
>JBAMHZ010000041.1:613122-625902 GCA_037177395.1 Alpinia galanga
ACCAATTCTTTTGGTCTCTTAAATAAGATTAAACTCATGCACATCTCTTCTTATTACCCATTTAGCAATTTGTGCTAATGTCTGCTTTATTTGACCTCCAGTTTTGCAGACATCAGCATTCTTTTGATATTTCAGTGATTTTGTTGTACATAGAGTTGCTTAGAGATACTGACCTACTGATTTTTCTAGTTTGGTTTTGTTTCGATGTATTTATTTTTATTTCATCGATCTTCTGTCTATATTATTTTGTAGTTTTTATAGAAAATCTATTTTAATGAAAATATAATTACCTTATTTAATTTCTTGAGTTTTTTATGTTCATATAATTCTTAGATTTTTATTTATTCACACACTGTTACCGAATAGGATACCGAGAGGACACCCTCGGGGCGTGACAAAGCACAAGTGAAGTAACAAAGTGTCCAGTTTAACTTTCAGATATCTACAGTTCAATCGTCAATCACAGTGTATTTATAGAATTTTCTTTTAAATAACAAATTAAAAACACTTCAGTTTGATCAATAAAGCATATCTCACTTACTCAGCACTCTCTCAGAAATATATGAGACAGAATTAATTATGATTGTTTACTGGTGCGGATTCATGATGGCTTTCAATCAGACTCGTGAGTTTTAATTTCCCTATTGATTTTTTTTATCAGACGATCGTTGCTTCAGATTCATGATATGAATGATGTAAATAACCATAATGCATCACGTTTTCAAACACCACGCAGAGCCATAAAGAACTCTTCCAGTCGCAATCTGATCTTGGTAATTGCCGACCAGTTAGTTGAGTGACCACTCGATAGTGTCTGCGTCAACTAAATCAGACAGCTGAAAGATTCACTCGACAAAGAAAATTCTCTTTTGATTTTGGCCAAAATAAACGACACCATTATTATTTATGGCCAAGAAGAATGGCACAAGTGGATGGGTATTGCAAGAAGAAGCAACCAAGAAGGATTCACTTAAGATCCATTCAATCCACCTACGGTTCGGACATCAGATGATCTTAAGTTATACAACCTCAGCAAACGCACAACGCTGAATAATACAGTTCATGCGGTAAAATTTGATCGATTACAAAACAACTCAACTATTAGCACATCCTTGAAGATAATATATACAGGGACTAAATATGACCGGTTACAGGAATTTCTCACTACAAGGAAAACGTACTAAGCAAAAAAGCTTTGAGGTTTATAATATCACCATGAAGCAATTGATGCTTCCATCATTGGCGGAGCATAAGGTACTTGTGTGAACTATTGTCATGTTGGAACTGACGAAACCTGTCAATTTAGAATTTCAAAAACAAATTGGTTTGATCATACTGTTCAGTCGGAGAAAACACTACTTACATTGCCAAGCTTGTTGTGAAATAGTATGAGCACTTCTTTACGAAGGCTTTCAATTTCGTCAGAATAATCTTTCCGATCCTCTTCTGCATTTGATTTATCAAGACCTTCCCTCATACTTTCCAGTACCTGATCCAAACCGCAATAATCTCTGAGGTCTGAAGCATCAGTAGAGGTAAGCTGCAGCAGACTTCTAACAGCCAATAAGGCCTGCGCGATTGATAAATATTATAGACTGGTGAAAAGAAAACAAATTAGGAGAGAAGATGGAGGGTACTAGTGAAGGCATATATTAACAATAACAAGGCCTAACAAGAAGGACCAAAACGAGAGCAGAGTCATTTGCCAAAGTCAATTCGATTCTAGACCATCACTGGGAATTTGATGGAATAAGCATTAGGCATGAGAGATTTACCACTGAGGGAGGAAAGGAAAGATTCACACGAACTCTGACTCCCATTTTTGGTGAGGCAAGTAATCTTCAAAAAGAGTTCAAGGATCATTAAAATACCTTCTCCTGAAGATCAAGGTCTGGGGTTAATAACAGATCCACTACAGCCTTCAAAAAGAAGCGGTCACCTAGGAAATGCAGCATTGAATTATCTGCATATTGTTGTTGATAGTCTGCTAAATCTGCAACCAGAAAAGCTGCTTTTTTGCGAAGTCGGATGTCGACGCTAGAGTTGCTCATTATGTCCTAGAAACACATAGGATAGATCTTTAGTGTGAATAGAGGAAGATTGCAGATCTTGCACACCATTATCTACCTGCAGCATTATATTGCCTTCCTCTGCATAGAACATCTTCTGACCAATCTCATTATTACGAATCAAGGCTGAAACAGCATACAATGCTTTTATGGCTTCTTCTTTAAAACTGGAGCCAACCATCGTCATTAATTTTACTAGTCCTCCATATGTAAGGATCTAGACATTGAAAATAAGAATAGTTCTTAACTTGGAACATTCAAAACAGAGAGAAAAAAAAAGAGAAACGTATTAATCAGTTCAGCCTCCCACAATGGTGATTGAAGTTTTTGATTAACCAGTTGAAAAATTTTACGTTCAATAATTGCGTATGCGCACTCAAGCACACGCGCACACACACATGTATATCAAATTTTGGTGAAGACAACCTACATACAAGACAAGTCACTTCTTGATATGGTTAGACCACACAAGTATACCATTTTATTGGCTCAATCAATTGATAATCAATCAATAGAAAAGAAAAGAGAGAGAGAGAGAGATGATGAATCCCTCAAGAGATGGATTTTCTATCAAATGATTTCGAAGACTAGGTATAATAATAACAGAATCCCTCAATTTTGAGTTGAAACATAAAACATATATGGTTCAAATTTCAGTATGAAAAGAGTTCTTTGGTTGGAGCAATTTCAAAGAAACAAAACTATAAATAAACAGGTGATAATTATTATTTAATTGAAAGTTAGAGTAATTCGATAATTGCCTGATTTTGAACAAGTGCATTATTTTGACTAGCTTTCCCAAGAATCCATGCAGACGTGGTTCGGATGTCAGCCTCAGAATTATCAAGTTCTTGTATCACCACCACAAGTCCACCCAGTTTGTCAAGGTCTGAAAAATGTAACAGAATGTCAGCTACCTATAAACCACATGCACAGTTCTTTTGCAGAGGTGTATCACTATCTAAGAAACATTTGTATACACCCATGTGGCTTTGCAAGAGGTTATTTTCAAGACTCAAACTCATGACCTCTAGATCACAAGGCAACAATTTTACCGTTGCGCCTAAGCTCCTCTTCTAAACATTTGTATACACCATTTCTGTAAAATTCCCAATCATACAAAATTAGCTTTCTTCAATCTCAATTGTTCAGCTACAGAGGGGGAGATTTGGCCTGGTTTTTTGCTGGAATCTAGGCCCTTCAAGATTATAGGCCTAGTTGATGTGTTAAAAATAGCCAACCCTATTGGTGCTGCTACCTTCTCCAAGACTGATCCTACTTGTATAATTTGCATTGAACCAGACTAATTTAAGACATTTTCATATTTCCTCCACTTATAATTGGTTAATGCAATGGATTCTAATTAGAACAATATGGCCTAAAACACAGATCCACAAAGCAGAGAGTGTTTTTTATTATCTATACAACAACAGATCATCTATTTCCCACTAATGCCGCCTCTATCTCTTGTTCATGACTATGTATTTCCATCAAAGTAAATGATTCTTAATACGAATAGTCTCTGTATCAAGCATCATTAAATGATCTTGCATTGGGCAAGATGATATATCAAGAATTGTATAGTTAAACCTCCATCTCATGTTATTCAAGGCCCCAACAAAGCACATTTCATTTATGAATTCACATAAATTCAGAGTAACTAACAGAAAAGCTTGAATATCCCTGGTTCCGCACAAATATATAGGGAAATAAATATGGATCATCATGTTCGAATATAAGTGCAATTAGATTCTGTTTTTTGAACTTGGATTTAAATCAAGTCAAACTTTGTCAAACAACAATGCAAGTGGCATAATAAAATCAATTAAGAAACGAAATTATAAGTTCAAGTGAAGCCTAGTAAGGCACATTCCTCTTTAAATTAATATCAGAACAGAAAAAGCTTCTGGATGCTAAAGTTACCATTTGCATTATCAATTGGTTCAACAAGAAAAAGGAGCTCGTTCAGGGCACGCTGTCGATCTTCCAATGTGATAGAAGAATTATTCAAGTCAGCAATTGCTATTTTCATCAATTCTGCATCTGACGGCACTTTTAATTTCTCCATCAGCTCCTATAACATCATAAGCTAATCAAGAAATTTACATATAGCATGATATAGGGCCAACTGCCAAAAGAAAATACAACATTATGCAGCATCCTAGAAAATGAAGGACATTACAAATAATGGGCAAGCATATGTATACAGAGACATTAACTTTAACCGGAATGATTAACAAGATAGCAAATGTAACAACAGTTGCTCAGACCTCTGAGAAGAGAGGCCTATGAATGCACTCCTAAAGATGCTTCAATTAGTGTTTTGTTTTGTCAACCAATAAAAAATTGAAATACTAGTGATAATTATGCCAAGTAGTTATATAGCAAACATAGACACTCTGTACCCGCCCAAATTTAAATATCCTGCAAAAACATATTAATTCATTTAGAAAATTTTAGGTAAAAAAACAATTTGAAAAAAAAAATATTGTGTTAGGATGTTCTTTCTTTGATGTGCAATGCAGTTTCTGTTCTTAATAACCATAGTAGAATATATTTACTTAGTAACTTATTTCCTTTCCAATTAAATTAAGGTTTGTTTTTCCAGATTCCTCCTCTCTGTAACTCAAACTTTCTTCCTTGTTCTATGATCAGTTTAATTTGTTGGTCAACATGAGTAAAGCTGAGTAAGCCATATTTGTACAAAAAGACAACAAAAGATATTGAGATATGTGACCTTATTTAAGATTTGTATACTTGTATTTCCCTTGTAAAACATTTGTATAAACCAGCTGCTTCCAAGAAGAATTTAGTCTACCAACCTAATAAGGTCTTAAACCCACCTAAGAATTGGAACAATTGCTTTGTCTAAAAAATCAAAAAGTGCCTATGACTCAACACCTAAGAACTTAAGCAACCACCTATGAGTTGACACCAATCTCATGATGACATTTAGCATGCCAACCAATTGTTATCAAGATTGAGTGCCAGCAAAACTAGTTTATCCTATAAAACCATTCATTTCAAACATTAACAATTTCTACTATTTGACCTATTTCTAATTGCTCTATTTGTGCCTTTTGGTTAATCTTTCTTTTAGTCACTATTCTGCAAATTATACCCATTAAACTTATATATTGGACTGATTATTAGCTCAGTGCTCAATTTTTATGTCCTACTCTTGCAAACTGAGGCTACTTCGCTTAAAAATTGGCAGGCAATATTATTAATGTTGAAAATTTTTATCATCTTAGTTGGTAACAAGTAGAAAAGGAGGCCAAGAACTAGCTATCCATTAGCCAACTCTATTTGGAAATAGGCTTGTGGGTTTTCACAATGTTCAATATAACATAATTTATTTCAGATATTAGTGAGGCTTACTTGCATCACTGTGGAACTGGAGGTAACTATCTTGTTTGCTGCAGACCAGTTTATTAGAACCTAAGATCAAAGAATTTAAATTTGTAACTACTGCACTGAATATTAGATCCCAATGTGCCATCTTAGATGGTATAAAAGTTAATCTATTTCCAAGTGCAGTATTTCCATATATGCACTTCTTTGAACCAGAAGCAGTTTAGATCAGTTGTTTTTATTTTTCTTCAAGCAAAGCAGTAACAAAGTTCAGCATTTGTGCACAATTTCATCTTCAAGTCAGTTTATACATTAAAAAAATCAAGAATTAATATGGATCAAGCAGTAAAACGTGTGGCTAACAAAAGAAATTATAAAAAGAATTCTTACTAGATCATTAGACTCCATGATGTAGAGTCAGCATGAAAAGAGATTCTCAAGCAGAAGATGACATATAAATCAAATTCATAGAGAAACATTAACGAAATAGTGGAGTAGTTGCAATAGCTCCTCTTTCTGGGATAATGAAAGATAGTATGTGTGGAAACTTATTCTCACCTTTATTTTTAATTGCCTCTTTTTCAGTTCATCTCCAGATAGTCTTTGAACATCCTTGGCTTTTTCCTTCAATTTTTCAGGATCAGAATGACCTGTTCATTGAATTAGATATGGATAAAAAATGCATAATTTAAGTACAGCAAATTCATCAGTATAACATGGTAAGGTTCATATTCTATCTAGATCTATAAGTATTATTCTTCTCAGTTCCACCAACATAGATTCTCACCAAGTAAATTAGCACTTCCCAAAATCAGAAGTTTCAAATATCTTCAACCCTGGCAGTCTTAAAACCTCTTCCAATCCACTGTTTAGCCAATCAATCACTTATGATCACCCTTAGAAAACACTCCAGGCGATCATGCACTATAAGTTTCTAACATGATACAAATACTGTACGCATGACCACTTCGAGCATGACACTTTTTCTCTATCCCTTGGAAAGCAAAAGCAAGATGATTAACATATCTAACCATCCACAGGCATCAAAAACTTGCTGGTTCCACCTTGTGATGTAAAAGGATAGCCCAGTGCATGAAACTCCTACCATATGGAGTCCCGAGAAGGGTTTATTGTACGTAGTCTTATCCTATTTTGCAAGAGGCTGTTTTCAATACTCAAATCGGCAGTAACTTTATCATTGTGCCAAGACTCCCCTTCGTTCCACTAAACTATCATGATTTCTAAATATAAAATAAATGATACTCCAACTGAACACTAAACTATCATGATCTCTAATTTCGCAATATAACATTTGGCTGCTCATTATCTTGTCTTCTCATTCTCATTTTTGACTAATTTTAAAGTGCCATAGTTGGTCACAGAAATCATTAATTTTTACTCATATTTTTCAACATTTTCATTTCATGTAGTTAACTAATCATATTCATAAACATGATAAATTGCTCAAATCTTGGAATATTTTTGCAAGTGAGAGCTCGTTCAAACAAAAGTAATCGCGAAGATCATTTCCCGAGCAATAGTGACCGATTGAACAAGAAAGGAACATGAATTGAACAAAATAATTAAGTTCCAGATCACCAATGAAACTACAACAATCATGATGGTCAAAGATTTACCTATGGCCCACTGCAACATGCCTTCCAAGGAGGAGAAACCTCCGGAAATCTCGTCTTCCACCGGCACGGGTTCCTCCGGAGATTCTACCATGGCAATAAGGTCACCTTCGTCCTTTCCAGTGGCCCAGACGAATCCACCGAGCGACGACGATTTGTTGGGCCGCGCCCCCTCAGCCGCCGCCGCCTCCGTATCCAGAAGTAGCATCGATGAGAGCAGCAGCAGAAGCAGGGAAGCGCCCTTCGCCATCTCGCGAGGGATCGGGATCTGCTGCCGAATCGCGCCTACAGAACCAAGAAGGTGAGTTCGAGAACGTTCCACCGCGGCTTTTAAAGCGTCGCGAGAAACCAGTGATTTGCTGTTTCGGCACTTCCAATTGGTAGCGACGCCGAATGCCACGTTATCGCTCTGCACCGCGTCTCTGCTTCCTTCACACGTCATTGCAAAAATTCATGAGAGGCTGCGTTTGATATAATCTAATAAAATGTATAATGTAATATAGTGAAATTTAATACGCTGTAATATAATAAATATATAATATAATATAGTGCAATGTATATTATATTATTATATTTAATTAAGGTTTATAATATAATTTTTTATTATAAGAGTAATTATATTTTATTGTTTGATATTCAATCTTACTGTACATTATCAATCGTCGATTATCAATCGGACAGACAACTGTCGACCTACCGGCCATGGCCTGCGATCGACAACGGTCAACCGACCGCAGCCTACGACTAGTGGTGGTCGGCCGGCAACCGATTGGCGGCGGTAGGCCGGTGGCCGATGGCAGACCAGTGGCCAGTGGCAGATCGACAATCGGCTAGCGGCAGTGGGCCTGCAGCCGATGGTGGGCCGGCGACCGGTGGCCAGTAGCAGATTATATGAGTTTTAGTCCGTAATTCAGATTACAAAGTTTTTTTATATTTTATAATCCAAATTATATTACATTATGACGTTAAAATCATACCAAATATATGAATATATCCTGTAATATAATTACAACATACCAAACACATCCCAAAGACGGTGTGATTTCCAACATACTCCAACATTTATCAGCTTTTTCAAAATACTCTTAAAACTTTTTACCAAACTTTAACAACTTGCCCCTTCAAGGGTATAGAGTGCGACAGACATGGTTGCGTTGCTTCTAGTTCATATAGAATTTGTTCAGTGCACCTTGTCGTGCAGAAGCCTAATGCTGATCATTATGCATTTTTATGGTCCATGAATAGATGTGATTTTGACAGGTGATTTGGTTAGATGAATTGAGTTAGCCCTCAGAATTACATGTCTTCACTGTCATTCAGACGCCTTTCTTTGATGCCTCTGCGACTATAATATCCTCACCTTTTCATTGTTGAGTTAGCCAGTCTCAAGCAGCACATGACACCTACTGCTGCAGCGAGTTTGCCGTTCAATGGAGTGAGTTTAGTGAATGTGGATTTTCCAGGATGAGTTTGGCGTTCGATATGCCACAAGACGCCTACCATAACATGCAAAGTATTGGTGCGATATGTATGCTGTTCGATCATATGGTCTGGCATCAGAATCTCTCCGGTTGTTATTTTCTGTCCTGCTGTCACTGGGATTCATCGGGTTCTTAGGATTTGCTAATCAAAGTGGACATTTTTTTTTATAACAACCAATTGTTCTACTGCATTCCATACTGTGGCAAGTTACATACTCTCACGTAGCATTTTACCTTGTGCAATGTTCATCTCCATGCAAGCATTTGTGAGGCTTTCGGTGGGGAATCAGTAGCACCAAAGTTCAGCCCGGATGAGGGTCCTCAAAGATCACCAGGACTGCGTTGTTTTGCTGTGCACCTTTAAAGGTAATTTGTAAACCTCCGACTGAAACTTCTGCATGTTTCCGTTCAATGGTCCAAGTCCAATACCGGACATCCAAATCTGGGATCATCGAGCGATCCATTGCTTTCACAGTGCTAAAAGTTCTGCCTCTGCTTCTGTTTCTTTTTCACTGTCAAATGTCTCGTTATCGTTCTCACTTTCGTCGTCATTGTTGAGCCCTGCAGTGTGTATTTGAGTGCCTGGCTGTGGAAAGTCCAGATTAGTTAGAGGAATGAAGCCGTTGGAAGGTTGAGTCTCATCTGCGGATGAATCCGAGAGGCTCAACTGGAGCTTTTTAAGCTGGGACCGTTGGCAGACGACACGGCCTTTATTCCATCCAGGAAAATGGAATGATGATGATACGTTATCTCTGAGGAAAGAATAGACTGCCTTTGGAACAGGTAAGTCTCGTATTACTGAACTTTTTTCCATCTCCCCGCGCCTGAAAATAAATTAGAATTGTCAAATTGAGCATAAAAA
This sequence comes from Alpinia galanga, assembly GCA_037177395.1. NCBI lineage: Eukaryota > Viridiplantae > Streptophyta > Magnoliopsida > Zingiberales > Zingiberaceae > Alpinia > Alpinia galanga. The sequence goes on from JBAMHZ010000041.1 coordinate 622,523, forward strand.
GTCAGATACATGAAGTAGCAATAGTCTATTGAATCATAACCCTGTCGGCTAAAGAATGCAATTTGTATAGTGAGTTCTATTTTGACAATTAATAGAATCCTGACACTACAAGTCGCTTCAACCACCAATTTATTTTCTTCGTGGTGCCTTTAAGGCAAGTCGAAATGGATCATCATCACAATCAGGCAATGTTGTTTTGAGTAATGCTATAATAGCTTTTATTACCTGATGCACAATGTGTTTGTTAACTCAATTTCGAAGTAGCACAAGAATTATAATAATAAACATAAAAGGCAAAATAATTAAGTTCATCCCATTCAAAAGAGCCTAGGATAGTGAAGATTACCTACTAATTCACTTGCAATGGCAATATTATGCAAGCCATGGCCCAAGAAGAAAGCTTCCAATGATGAGATAGAGATAACCTTATTTCAAGATGTAATCAGGATGCATATATTTGCAGTATGAAGAGAGAAAAAGATATTTCAAAACTAGCAATTAAAGCACATTGAGTTTCCCCAAGACAGTGTCTATATTAGCCCAGTTAGTAATGAAAATATCTCAGTCCAAGCCAAATTTATCCTATGGGTATCCAAATTCATGGATGCCTCAAAAACAAAGATGGAAATTTAATTGAATTATTGGACCTAAAACACACATTATAAATAGACAATGAGATAAGTACACATGATATAAATACACTGCACTATCGTCCCCAAAGTCACGAATCACAATGCATAAGTTAGCCAAGAGATGCAAAATCAATAATGAAATTCTTAAATATGCATCTCCATAAGCATAGACAAAACAAGATATAAACTCAGACTATGAAATTAAACCAACACATATGTTTCACTTATATAATCAAAATATAAATCAATGAATAAAAACAAGAGAAATAGTTACAGCAAAAGGATGTTGAAAGCTCACACTACAACAACAGTTGCCAGGTTAGGAAGATCCTCCTTTTCCTTAAATCTAGCGTGCATGTCATTAACCCACACCGATAGAGAAGTAAGAGCACCACCAACAGACATCCTGAGCATACATTATAACATTTAGGAATTTAAATGGAAGTTACAAGTATCCAAAAAGAGCAACTGAAATACAAGAAAGTTACCTATGGACATCAAGGGACCAGACTAGCTTGCTTTTGCGGTATAGCTCAGGAAAAAGTCCACGCTTAGTTGCTTCACGGAGGACTCGTGCAGCCCTTTCTTTCTGTCCCAACCACCAAAGTGCTTCCAAGAGTGCATTATACAATCGCAAACCATAACCACAACCTTCAGATATATATTTGTCAAAGACATACTCCACCATTTGCCAATTTGATTCATCATCATACTCCCCTTTAATCATTGATGCAATTACTTGATGGGCATTGGAAATCCTATTTGTTTTCATTTCTTCCAGTAGCTGGTATGCCTCGTCCCACCTGAAATATTATTTAGGAGTGGAGTAGGAAAATGGTAATTAACAAATTATAGAGAAAAATGCGAATTTATTGTACAATATCTGAGGCTGAAGGATGTAATGCAGCTGAAGAAAACATAGCGAAAAATCAAAGGAGACAGAAAATAATTCTAGTCATGCTCGGATAGCAATAATACTAAGCTTATACCAAATTCTTAGAAAATCATTATGGAAAGAGAACAAAAGTAGATAAGACTATAGTTAACTTTAATCTATCTCTCAGAAGTCAACAGCATAAATAAACCTAATTACTTAGTGATTAAGACATCCACCTGCTTAGGACAGGCCATTATATCTCACAAAATTGTGTTTGGAGTACTAATTACTTGGGCTCATATCATCAATTTAAAAAACATAAATACAAAAGATTAATGAATAATACAAGTACAATTTGAGAAAGGTATGGAACTAGTGAGCATGAAAAATTGAGAAAATAAGACAAATGGTCCAGCAAAAGCATCACAATATTTTGTCTTTAAACCACTTCAGTTGCAATAAAAGACCAAAAAAACTTAAAACTGCATTTATAATTTGCTTTAATTTGTGGTAGTATTAGCACCGACTAATTGTAACAATCTTTCACCCAAATTTAGCATATTTAGGGGGGCATAGCTCCAGGATCATGAATGAGAAAGATGCAAGGCTAACATACAGGAACAAGGTTTTCAACAAAATTTAAACCCACCACTACGAGCCTTGGAATATTTGCATGATGGTTTTCCCAGCCTCACACCTTTATGGATCTGCTTTTTAAAAGGATTGAGTTCCACCTATTTACAGAGTATGATTAGACATCACTAGACAAAGAGTATCATCTAGTAATTTTTAAAATTTTTTTTTACGATGTGATATAGAACTTTGTCTAATGAAAATTAATTATTTTCTCACAAAATAAAATTCGAAAGGTAGCACAACCAGTGTCTTTTCTGTGCAGAAGTGCATCAAAACAATATAAAGTACAGTTGCCTGTATTTCAGTTCGCAGCCAGAGGAATATTTGACATAGAAATCTGATGAAGGATATCGTTATCTTCAAAATTGGATTCAGAAGCCAGCAAGTGACAAATTCTGATTGAAAATGCAAAATATGCTTTAAAAAACTCTTACCTGTCATTCCTAGCATATACGCCTAGCAACAAGCAATAAGAAATGACGCTGGGGAAGACTCCCAGAGACTGGATTTCTTGAAACTGCTCTTTGCACTCATCAGCAAGCCCTGCAGTGCAATAAACATTCAGCATTCCCTCAAGAGTCCTCTCATTTGGCTTGCATTTTGAATTCTGCATTTCAACAAAAGTCTTTAAAGCTTCCTCAAACTGCCCTCCTTGACAGTATGCTTCAATGAGGCCATTAAAAGTATCATCAACTCTTGGAATCTCAGCTGCATCCATCCGTGCCAAAATTGCTTGAGCTTCCTTAAAGAGGCCCCCTCTGGCAAAAGTATACACCAGAGAATTGTAGGTCTCCACTGTTGCTATGATCCCAATCTCGTGCATAGTGTTAAATGCGACAAAAGCTTCCTGAAATCAGAGATGAGGAACTCAATTTACAGTTTGTTAAATTGTTCTGTGGACAGGAAAAAAATTGAGGACTTTAATGGTGAGCTGACCTCATACAGAGCTGCCTGCCCGTGTGCTTCTACCACTCCGGTATAGGCCTTTGAGCTCCGAATGATGCCCTTTTGGTTCATGTGAGAGAGAATTGCCTTAGCTTCTTGATGAAGACCTCCCTTTCCACAGGCAAACAAGAGGCCCTCATAGGTCTCCGTATCGGGCTCCACCTTCTCCTCAACCATGTCATGGAACAGAGTTATAACCTCCTTGAAGTATCCCCCGTCTCCAAATACATTAATGAGGATGTTATACGTAGAGGTATCAGGTGCTGTATTGCCCACCTTCATCTCCAAGA
>JBAMHZ010000041.1:643732-655603 GCA_037177395.1 Alpinia galanga
CATCTCCTCCGCGCGATGCCGACCACCTCGCTACCACCTTCTTTCACCAGAATTGGATTGTCGGAGAGGAAAGAGGTTTTCCTCCTTCTCTAGCGACCAATTTCAAGCCATCATGAGCATTCCATAGTCGCTTCTCCATCACACGATCACCGCCATCGCCAAGTTCCTCCGAGCTCCTCTGATATTAACCGAACTTTAAGGATAAGCAAGGGGTTTACCTACTACTTCGGAAAGCCTGAATCCATCTTCCATTGATTCAATTCAACACAAATTCTGCCTTCATCTTCTTCCATGGCACAGAGACAGGAGAACGAAGCATTGTCGGCCATCTACCAAAGCTACTTTTGATTCGATTCGATCACCGAAGAGGAAAGGGTTTCCCTCCTTCTCCAGTGACCAGTCTCAAACCATCCATATATGGCCCTCTTCGGCCATGTTTCCACCTCGAAACAGTCATTGTAGATCCCTTGTTTTCTTCCATTCTGATCCGTCTCCATGATTCTTCTTCGATTACAGTCAAGATTGGGGATTCCCTAGCTTTATTCATGGGATTCTTTCATGATTTAGTATTCCTATTTTGTTAGAATTATAGTTGAATTTCCCTACTTCATAAGTTGCTTTTGATCATGGCATGTTTGGAGTAATTTGATTACTGTTCCTATTCATTTAGTTAATTAAATTCTTGATTTGCTTGATTAATGCATTAGGGTTAGATTTCTGTTGTTAATGTTTGTTCTTCGATGCAGTAGTTAGATTCTTGTTTACAAGTTTTGTGAATTATTTTGATTGTTTATGTTTCATTGATAGGAAGTTTTTAATTCATGTTTGCTTGTTCATTTGATGTCTTTGAAAACCCCCATCTATAATTCAAAAACTCCAAAATCTTTGGTTGCAAATAAACTGATCCTAAGATTATTATCCTACCATTACATTCGTTGGGAGACGATCTGAGTTACCCTATACTGCATTAGCTAGGGGGTTTAGAAATTTGTTTGACACCGTAGCGTGACACAAAATGGTCTTATCAAAATGACTTTGTTACAGGGGAATGTTAACAATGTTTGATAATCTTAGGATTGCTTTTCTATTTTTTTCTAAAAAGAAAAATTAAATTTTTTTGCTAGGGTGTTTTATGTTTCTTGTATCCATATGCTTTACTTTATATATTTTATGTCTTTGATTTTGTTTGCTAGTGTTTCAGGAAAGAACAGAAATTTCTTTGAACATGGATTCATATGATCAACAGTTTGGAGACTTCAGTGATTTTTATTATTCAAGGACTAGGCAACAAGAGTATTACCAATCCGAACAGGAGTATTATCAGTACCAGCCTCAATATAATCAGCTTGTTCCTTAATATCATCAGCCCTATCAGTAGGATAGGTATAATTCATTTTCTGGTACATCTTTTCATAATTTTAATTCAGATTTCAGGTATGGGCACATGCAACCCTATGTTCCAAAGCAGCCTTAGTGTTGTCCACCCTCACCATCTATCGATACTTACATGCCTAGTTGGTAAATCAATCAAGTTACAGTTATGGAAAAGTACAACAAGAAAATACTTAGAATCTTTCAACTTATCAGAGTGCATTAGGATTTCAAAATGAGTCAATGTTTGATGGACCACAACAATTCAAACCAATTGAGCCAACTTCTTTTAGCACATTCCAAGACTACATTAAACAAGCTTTTGTCCTTAGCCAATAAGATTCTTCAATGCAGGGTCATAGGAAGCTAATCCAGTAGATAGCTACGAAGTGAATATGAATGGCCAGTGGTCTCTATTCCCAACAAGAAATTGAAGCATCAGAACATGAAGTGTAAATTCAGTTAGATCAACTTAGATCATCCATCTAGTAGATGCAAGAACAAGAATTCATTCAACCTTTGTTAGAGGCAATTCCTCATTGCTTTTTGCCGAGTCATATTAATGTGCTTTAGATGATGGATTACAGAGTTGGGGATGCACTTGCCTCTACTTCTATAGCTCTACAAGACTCCTCTACTATTGTGCATGGTGATGATTTACTTTTTGATGCTCTAAATATTGATGATGTTACTATTGTGCCAGATGTTAGTGTATTGCCAACTACTCCTACTTGTGGAGTTATTGTAGCTAATGTTGCGAAGGAGACAGTATCCCCATAGTTGTATCTTTTAGTTGTGCAACCATTTGATTTGTTGTTGGAACCTCTTATTGAACACTTGGAGTGTGAATGTTCAAAAGAAGATGAGCAATTGCCAGTCATCAGTGCTTAATATTGCCAGCTTGACCAAATGACTAGTGGGGAGGAAGTAGAATGTAGATATGATGAGATGATCCCCATAGGAGTGATGGATAGTTGGAAGCCCCCAGACTAGACACTCCCCTCACAGCTAAAGTCTCCAACAATTGTATGCAATAAGGCCCTAACAACAAATGCAATAATCCAGCCCCCAAGTTGAACACTTTTTTTGAATCGCCTCTGACCACAAGAGGAAACATTAGATGAGGCGATCATAGTGGAGGGAGCAATGCATGACTATTCTAGTCATATGAAGAAGACAATCACTTCCACTCGGACCATCCCACCTGCGATGTGGATGTTAATTTTGAATCATCTTCAACCACTGGGAAGTGATTTCTTTCAGAGCACTCCACTACTGTGTGGCTCCTCTTATTGAACCTTCTCCAACTGCCAGGACCTCAGGGGAGTTTACTCCATCTTATCTCTTTTCTTTTTCTTTATATATACATTTCTTTCACTTTGTTTGTTTGTTTTTTAATTGTTAAGTTTTGTTTGTGGAGTTTTTGTTTTATCGATTTTTTAGATAAATTTCCTATGCATTCCTTTATATCATTTTAGAAGTTGTGAAAGCTAGTTAAATTTGATTATCAAGTTTTGGAATTTATTGTTATGTTGGATTTCTTGATTGCATGTGGTTACTAGTTTGTGATGGATTCTATAATGATAGGTTGAGATGATTATTTTTGTATACATAGTGAGGATTAAGCCTATTATTTCTTGCTAGTGTGTGGTGCACTTGTGGTTATTATAACTCTAGAACTTGTTTGATTCTTTCAAGACCACATTACCAAATGTTTGTATGATGATGAAGGTCATTTCCCTTATTTCCATTGCTTCTTTAGTTTTCACATGCTTATTGAATAATATTCTTATTATTATCATATCATTTCTTTTACTTATACCATTTATTCCTCTTTCATTTTCCTTGTTGATGTGAGATATTTGGATATTTCTATGATGAGTGTTTTTGCTCGGGACAGACAAAAGTTTAATGTGGGGGAAATGAGTCGTTTAATGGAAGCATAGGTAAGTTGTGCATGATCACCACGAACAAGCAGTGTTTTATCTTTTTAGCTAAGTTTGAGGAGAGCATAAGAAAGTGCACTACATGTCAAGAAAAAAATTGTGAAAAAAAGAGAAAAAAAAATAGAAATAAAAAAATAGAAAAAAGATTTAGCCAAAGGAAAAAAGCCAATAAAAAGAAGAAGAAGAACAAATTTTCTTGGACATGTGTAATTTTTACTTAAGTGTGATAGAATTTTTGTCATGACAATTTTTATCTCAATCATTAAAAGATTTATTGCATATTATAAGTCAATTTGTATTGTGAAAAGTGGTAGGGGTAGTTTACATGTTTAGTGAAATGAGAAAAGCTAGCTTGGATGAGAAACTTATGGGGCAATACATTCTTGTATTCATCTATGTGATATTCTAATATTTCCATGTCTTCATCGCTTTGATTTCTTTTTATCTCTTATATTTCTTTTCTTGCACACATTCCATTATTTCCATATCTTCCACTATTTTCTTTATCTCTTTCATTTCTTTATCTTGCATACATACCATGACTTGCTTTGACCTTTATTTCCCTTGCAATCCTAATAAGCCTTCAGTATGTGCACTCTTATGTATATCATAGTGGTAAAGAATAGAAGAAAAGCAAGTATATAGTAGTGTATAAACCATGAGTGTCGTGAGTAAGCTCCACCAGTGCATGTATATGAGAGCAGAGTCATCACCACTTACCCTGTGAGGCTTAGTCATTCTCAGTCTATTCAATATGGATTGAAGTTGTCATGCTTATAAATCTGTGTAAGATTTGAGTTCATGAATTCTTAAGTCTTTGAGATTTGACAATCCTAGATAACTTTCTTTCATGATTTTATAAGTATGATTGGGAATTGTTAGGGGAATGCATCTTTAGTTGTTTTCTTAGTTTTTTTACTTGCACGAGAGGTGCAAGAATAAGTATGTGGGAGTTGATAACTCACATTTTGACATATTATTTTGATTCATTCCTCGATGTTTTAATCCATTTGTATGCTTAATTTGATGCATGTATCATGTTTTATGAGTATGGATTGTTTTAGCGCCTTAATGCTAAAACTTACTAAATTGATGTCCCTACCACTAATTTGATATATACTTTGTTTTATAGGGTATTTAAAGATAAAATAAAGGATTTTGGAGCCTAATTGTGCCCCTAAACACGGACAAACTGTGTCCCTTACTTCCCTATATAAGTAGAATGAGTCCAGACCAATCCGAACTTGGTACAGCCGAGTCAAAACTGACTAGAGTCTGGCATGGCCAGGGTGTGCTAGGTGACAAGGCCATGCTAGAATTTGGTTGGTTCAAGTTGGGAGCTGTGGTTCATAATTTTGGGCTGGTTCAAGGGCTAGAGAAGGTATAAAAGCCATCCAAAATAGAGGAGAACTCATCTCTTCTTCACTAAGAGCCCTAGCAGCCACCTCCACTCACATCCATCCACTTTTCTCTATAGATTTGAGAGGTAATCGCTTCATCGAGGAACTCTAGTGAAGTCCTCCATCTCCCTTGCTCAACCACTTTCTCCTGTAGATTCGAGGAGGAATTCCACCCTGACAACACCCATCCAAAGCTCAATCGGATCCATGAGAGCTTGGAATTCCACCAGGTTCCCATATTAAGGAGCTTGCGTCATTCCACTTCCACCATCCACTTTTGGAGGCTCAATCAAGTTCCGTTGGACTTAGCCATGAGGGACTTGTTCACACTTCAAGCACATCTTGGGTTGATTAGATCAATTATTTTATTGTTAGTTTAGATTAATTTTCTGCATGTTAAGTGTTTGTCAATTTGCTTCTTACATTTGATTTGTTGGAATCTCTGGGATGTAAGCACAACAAAAAAATAAAAATTTTGCGTTCATCTCGAAGAACCACTTATCATGATCTCTTATGTTTGACATAACAATATAAAATAGGAGAGAAGGATAGTAGATCTCGTACCTTCATGATTCTTTTGAATCTATAGAAACCACAAGCAAGACTAACAAGCTTTGTCTCTATCAGTATCCATGCCGAATCTTTACGAGATAACTTCACGAAGCCAATCAGTGCAAGCTAAGCATAGGGAAGAAGAATAGAGATGAGGATAAGAGGAAGAAAAGACGACACCATAAACCCTACCCTTGTCCTATGTCCTTTCCAATTCCATCAAAAGACTATTTATAGTCCTCTTGATTAGGGTATGATTAGGACATTAAGACTTGCCAAAAATATTACATATTCTTAGTAAATTCCATGGAGGTGAACAGTTAGCACGTGACACAGCCAGGTCGTGCCATGTGGCATGGTCATGTCGTGTGCTACTATGGCCTGCATGGTCGGTGCCATGGTCGTGCCTGGTAGCACACGAGCCATGTCACACATGGTAGTGCTTGGCACAGTCGGCGCCACACCTGTATCCCATTGCATGCGGGGCTGTGCCGCATGTGGTGGCGGCCATGGCAAAACATGGCATGACCTGAGCCACAGCTATGACATGCAGCACAGCCTGGCTCCACGACCGTGGAGCACTTTGCCTCTTGCATTCTTTCCCCACATAGTGTGGCACGACCATGCTAGAGTCCAGCACAACCGTGGTGATCTCTGATGCTCCTTTTTTATGCCCTCTTAGCCTGGTCCAACCAGACATGCCTCTTTCTTTGAGAATATTATTCTCCAACTCATTTTACGTCTCTTGAGATACTGTATTGTGTGTGACCCAATAGGTTCCTGATTATGTTGGTCATTCATAACTAACTATTAGTTATGAATAGATCATGAGTGACATCTAACAATATATTATGACTCTTAATTGATCAGAAAGTCGACGTTAACTTCAGAACATTTCTAAACCCTTCAGTAGTTACAGTTGTTTGTATCTTGTTCCTTTCAGTCATCCTATATCCGCTTGGTTTAGGACATGGTATATGTGCTCGTCCCTACTAAGCTGAGTATGTCACACCTAGCCCAAGTTAGTTCTTTGTATTATGGATTCAAGTTACTCATTACATGTGTCCAAAAAGACTATCTTCTTAACATGTGTGTTTTGGCTAAAGACTTCTGAGTAACAATTTTGATAAGAGACCTAGGGTATACATCTCCTTCAACAGGAGTGATGAATCCTTTATAGGCTATTCAAACATGTTCTGGTACTTTGACTTATACCTAATCATCTCAGAATGACACTTCCTATGAAGATGGTTGTGAAGAAGTCAAAGTATAAGTCACCATGACTAAGATGACTTGAATACCTTAAGTCTAAGGAAACTTACACTTGAGCTGCAATGAAACTTCATCGACATAAAGAAACATATGAAGTTTCATAGCATGTCACTCCGATGAACTAGTTACCCTTAACTAGCATTCATATATTCACTCTCAGAATCTCTATTTTCCATCCAGTGAGTATCGAATTGTTCATAATAAACTGAGTATGTACCCGAAAGCTATCACAGAAGAGCCACCGAGCTGGTCACTAGTAAGAAGGATAAGAAAGTAGATGGAGTTCTCTTGCTACTCTCTAGTGCATCTCTTACTTCCCATTAGTGCAGAAGAAAGTTCTTGCTTATCTAGGCTCCGAGACACAACATCAATTAATAGTTGAGTAAAGACTATTTATTGTCTTTACTCGCCCGGCTAGAAACAACAGTTGTCAGTCATCAATGATTGGTTGTTTTGCCTAGGTGGCTATGAAATTGCCATTAATCATCTGACTAGTATAGATTAGAAATTAATACCTACATTACACACTTGAAATAGCAACAAAATAAATTTGGGTGGCAAAATATAAGTTGATCGCTTGGGCAAATTTTGCCCCAATCGATTCAACATTCGACGTGCATAGGTTGTGCTCACATATGAGTCACCTGAGTTCTATGCAATCCAAGCCCTAGATTTGTAATCCTCACCCATGCACGGGCATGTGAGAGAGCCTCTCACACTTACATGTTCACAACTTCATATGCTGTGATCCAATATGAACTAACTAACTTGCCCATCAACTACCAATGTAGGACAAAAACTCTTTCATACTGGAGCCCCCTTCCACCCCTCATTCCATTCATTTTTCTAGCAATCCCCCACATGAATGTAAAAAAGTATATGACAACATTCAATAATTAAGTCCTGTATAGAATAGGTAGGTGTTACACTTTGAATCTTCCCTTATGAAGATATATTTAGTTACAAGCTGACCAGTAAATGGAATATCTTTGAATTGTTTTGCCATTTATGTAAGCATTGATACATCTAACATAGGACTCTCCCTAATATAGCTTAGTTCTCATGGGTGTGTTTGTTCTTAGCTATGAATGAACTTTGTTCTATGAGAGGGTCTAAGAATTGTGCCCTTCAATTCCCTTCAAAGCAACTCGGCTTCTCTCTCACATAGATAGTACCTTAAGGGTAACCTGTATTACCCTGCTCACAAGCATAAGGGTCATTAAAGCCTAAGGATTAACCTCTATCCTTAAAGGGTATCACTGGTCCATTGGATAATTTCTCCATGCCGATTTTACTTCGTTGGTGTAGTTAGATTATCCCATTGAATCTAGTTCTTGAGATCTTCAATTAGCATATGTTGGTTTCCTTTGCACCAACTTATTCCACAGACATCAACCGCATTGCATGTGATAAATTTACAACTAACTCTCTATTTAATCTTTGATTAATGGATTCGCCAGATTATCATTTGACTTTACATAGTTAACAGTGATAACTCTTTGTTAAGAGTAGTTGTCTAATAATATTATGTCTAAACGCATATGTTTAGACTTACATTATACAAATGACTCTAGAGTACTCTAACTGCTAATACCCTCTTTTTGATTTTTTGATAGATGTTGACTTGCATCTATCGAAGTTTGTGCCAACATAGTATCATCTTTATTGAATTTATCAAGAATTTTATCCACATAATGGGACTGATACAATAAGACCTTTTGATGTTCTAAGAATCTTTATTCTTAGAATTACATCAGCAAGACTCATGTCTTTCATGTCGAATCTTGAGTTTAACATCTTTTATTTTTTTACTGTAAATATGTCTATCACTTTTATTGATCTTAAATCCACTTTCCTCTATGACATTGATAAACTTTTCATGCCACTTCTTTAGATTTTGTTTCAAGACATACAATGACTTTACCAATCTATATACTTGTTTTCTTGACCTGGAGTAAAAAACTCTTCAGGTTGCTTCATATAAATTTTCCCATATAAATCTCCCTTTGGAAAATAGGTCTTACATCCATTTGATGTCCTTTCAAATTCCATAAAGTGGCAATCTCTAATACTATCATAATGGAAGTTATTCTATACACTGAGGCATAAGAATTGAAGAAGTCAAGGCTTTCACGTTATTGATAGCCCTTAATTATCAATCTAGTCTTGTATTTATTAATCGTTCCATCTAATTTTATTTTTTTCTTGCAATTCATTTGTAACTCAATGGCTTACTTCACAGAGGAAAGTTCACAAGTTCTCAAGTATGATTTTGTAAAATGGAATTGATCTTATATGCAATTGCCTCCTTCCAGTGAGGTCCCTTAGAAGATCTTAGTGTTTCTAAGTAAGTTTATGGTTTACTTTCCAAAAAAATCTGATTTGAATGATTTTTCCACATGAGCGCTTTTGCCCCCTCTGAGCTTAGCCTTGATTGGTTCATTTTCTTTTTCATAAACTTGTGTTTTAAATGTCCTTTTTGAGGAACTTGCTTCATCTAAAGACTTATATGGAAACACATCTTCGAAGAATGAGATATTTCTCAATTCAATTTCGAGTTCTTATATATCTCTGATATTTGAGAATTATACACAAGGAGCTAATAAACAATGCAGTTATGTGCATAGCCTATGAATACAAAAAAAACAATAGTATTTGGTCATATCTTAATCCTTTTGAGATTAGGAACTAAAATTTTTGCAAGATACCCCATGCTCATAAGTATTTGTAGGATGACTTTCTTTTGCTTTACAACTCATAAATGATCTTCTCTATTTTCTTATGGGATATCTTATTTAAAAGGTAATTAGCTATTAATATAACTTCCCCTATAATTTTTCTAGCAATCTAGAGCTCAATAAAAGTGCATCCATCATCTCTTTTAAAGTGTGATTCTTTCTCTCAGTAACATTATTTTACTGAGAAGTATAAAGAGTTGATGTTTCATGTCTAATCTCATGTTTAGTAAAATTCAACAAATGGTGATACATATATATTCATCGTCTTCGTCACTTTGTACCATCTTAACTTTCTTATTAAAAGGATTCTTAATCTCATTTTTATAGAGAATAAATTTCTCTATAGCTTCATCGTTACTTTTTTAGAAGATACACATAATATAATTTTGTGTTATCATCTACAAAAGTGATGAAGTACTTATTTTCACTGCATTGTTGGTTTCCCTTTCTTGTTGCATAAGTCTATGTGGATTAGATCGGGTGGTTCATTTCTTTTTTAAACTCATTGAAAGGATGAATTAGTTATATTCACTTCTACACAAGTCTTGCATTTGTGTTTCGGGTTGATTTGGAATGTAGATATATTTTGCATATTAATTAGTTTACTCAAGGAATCGTAATTAACATGTCTTAGCCTACAATGCCATAAAATGATGAAAGACTCAAGCATGTACACGGAAGACCTTTCACTTTTATCAACTTTAAGCCTAATGGTCATTACACTAAGCTTAAAAAGTCTATTAGTTACATATTTTTTTCCCTATAAATATTCTATTTTTTTGATAGAATAGCTCTGTCCAAGTAAAAAAAAATCCATACTTGCTTAGAAGCGATCCAAATACTAAATTTTTTTATTCACTTAAATAGTATTATCAGCCAATCATTTCATTCCATTAGTCGACTAATTACAATTAGTTGAGTTTAATAGTCAAGTTCTAAACTCTCTGTTCACTACTACAATGTCATCGGTCAATTGTTAATACTTAGCAGGCAATTATTAGCATCCAAATCCCCATAAACCGCTTTAAAGCCCCAAAGTCAAGGTTTACAGTTTACCAATGATTGATGTACTCTATCATTCAAATGATATCTCAATTTCAGACCAAATTGAGGCTAACTCTCGCTTTAACTAATATCCATTGATCTCAACCTACCAAAATTTCTTTCACCTAACATTTGATCACTCTTGGCCTATCGAGACTTTATCTACCTAACATTTGGTCACCCTTGACCCACTAAGATTTTACCCATCTATCATTTGATCACTTTTGACTTGTCAGGACTTTATCGATACCAATCATCTAATCTTGACTTGTTTAGATTTTCCTTTTTGTGTCTAACATCCAGTCAATTTTGATCTACTAGAATATCATGAATGCCAAACATTTGATTCTCCTTGACCTATTTGGACTTTCACACTCATCTAATATTCAGTCCTTCATGACCTGTTAAGACTTTCTATGATTACCCAATATGCAGTCCTCCCTGACCTATTAGGACTTCCATCCAATGTGCCTAACATTTTGTCCTACATGACCTATTAGAGATTTCATCCACATGCCAAGTGTCTAATCCTCTATGATCTATTTAGGCTTTATCTATCTCACTCTAAGTGTTCGATCCTCTATGACTCACTTAGACTTCATTTCTTGCTAATTCCTTGTTGGACTTTTGATAATTAAGTATCTAATCCTTCATAATCCACTTGGATTTTTCTACTTATTAAGCATCCAATGAGTCTTGATTTACTTGACTTTTCACTCAACAATCTTTCATCGAAATTTATATCTATCATGGTCAACTTAACCTAAGGTCGATTGCACAATAATCTTCCTCTTCAATAATCTCTAACTATGATCAATTTTAGCTTCGTCACCCTTGACTAATAATATTTCTCTTGAGAAATATACCTAAGTCACATATTATTCAAATATTAAAACTCAAGTCGAGCTTGGTCAACCTTAATTAGAGGTTGATTGCATCAATAATAAATATTAATCCCTTATCACAATTTTTTTAAAAATTTTCTATTAAACAATTTATTATTTCTCACATTTTCTATTTTATTCTTTTATAAGTATTCTTGATTTAATTTATAAAAAAAATCCACATATATAATATTAGATAGGAATAGATAATAAGTTTGTATAGTAAAAGATGCATAGGATATAGGAATGAATGACCCAACTAATCCACCTAGCTAGAATGCAGTGTATCATAAATATATATATGGATACGTAAGATGAGCAACCTGCAATTCATTCGATACAAATGTTTCATATATACACAAGTGAATGCTTCACAATCCATCCAATATATATGTATATATATAAGATGAATGATCCATCCTAAAGATATGCTTCATAAAAAAATGATGAATAACTCACAGTCCACCAAGTAAGAAAATCATCTCATGTAGAATAACCAAAGCTTATAAATGCGCAGAGAGACTTGGGACCCCCTTTTGAGTTAAAAAATTAGGCTTGATAATCTATGTAAATCATTCATTATTTTGTTAATTTAGTGTAATGGTCACACAACTCTATTACGAAGCTAATATTCCATACTATAAGTAGTCACATAACTCTTTCA
>JBAMHZ010000041.1:700053-719370 GCA_037177395.1 Alpinia galanga
GCGACGCTAATTTTGTGCTTCAGGAGCTCCGGTGGCATGCTTGCCCACTTCACCACCTGTAGAAGGCCTGCGCCAGTATCGATGAGTAGAGAAACTACCATTCACAAAAGCGAATTAATTTATATATATTTCTTTCTTTTATTATGTTTATAACGCCTACGTACTTATGTAAACTATTTTAGTTATCCAATTATGCTTCGTCAAGATCAGTATATTTTTAATAACCTCTCATCCTTTGTAATTGATAAGATTCCTTTACAATCCACAGGCAAATTAGTACTCAGATTTTTATTTTTATTTTTTATTTTAACATTAGGGTATTTGGATCTTCAGCCTGATTAATTTCTAGGATGATTAATCCTACTCCACAGTCTTTTAGAAATGTTCCTTCAATAATTAAGTCGGAAAAAGTCGAAGCCCCAGTGAATCTTCACTAACCATCTAAATAAATTAAGGAAGTATTCGTAGTATTTTTAGTAGGTCAGTCTTGATTCCATAGTCATGTCATTCCTGAAAAAATGTTCAACGTCGAAATCATACTCTATCTACTAGATAAACTCCTATGCAGTGAGCCACCTTCATAAATTTTTTAGAAAATTTATCGTTGAACTATACCTCAACATAGAATTGCACTATATTTTTCTGTTAAATGTTTCATCGTTGTTACCATTACACCGTGCCCTTGGAGCAAATTAGCACTCGATTTTAATCCGGCAAACAAAGGCTGACATTAATTCCATCTAGTAGCATGAAAGAAGCTCCACATGTAACAAAGTTTAAATTAGGCAACACAATCCCAAGCAGCATCTAAAGCTCATTGCCTCAAGTTGACAGCCAGGCTTAGATACCCACCATACATGTATGTACATTTAGCAACCTCTTGGCCATCAGCTTCGCGTGGTTTTTTGTTTACAAACCATGTATTTTGGTCTCTTTCGATCTAAGACACCCATTTTGAAATTTCACATATTTAATATTTTTTTATCAAGAAATAAAATCCGCTTATTTTTTTGACTTTAGAGTAAACTCAAAAATTAAGTGCAATCTAGGAGAAATTTAATGTTAAAACATGAATTGACACAAATAATATATAACCACAAATAGGATGTTCCTTCCTTCCTAAATTTTACATTCTATTTTAAAATTTTTAAGGGAGATTATGGATAAAGGAAGTAAAGTTTGGGAGGTGAATCTAAATTTTCCCTACATTTATAGCATCTCTCCTCTTTGCACCGTCATTTTTTGCTTTCTCCTCAGCTACCTTTTCCATCCTTCCTTGAATGCCTCCGCCAACCTAATCGTTAACCATCGCCTCCTCCTCCTCCGATTCCAATCGCGCACCTCAACCAGCCACACATTACTGAAACCATGCCACGAGTTCTTCTTCTTCTTACACTCCTCCTCACCTCCGCCTTCATCATCTTCTCGATCTTCCCTCGAGGTACACTTCAATTTTCCTTTTTTTTTCTCCCCCTCTTTTTATAGTGTACACCTGAAGTCGCACGAATTCAAATCGTTGAAACTGACATCGTTCGTTGATTTGATGATGTGACAGCCGGAACAGCGCGAAGGGTTCGTGTCATGCGGCGCTATGGAACAGGGAATTCTCCTGTTACATTAAAGGCCAGTCCTTGATGCCTATCTTCTTCTTCTTTTAGCCCACCACGAAAGTTTTAATTTTTTTTATCTTGGTCGACGGCTCATTTTGTTCAGGAAGATGAATCGAAACTAGTAGGTAAAGAAATGATGGAGTTGGAGATGGATTATGCGGAACCAGGAGCCAACACAAACCCTAGGAGCGCACCACTCTTCAACACCCCAACACCACCTCCTTCCAATCCATAGTTAGCCTACAAGAAACAGCAAACCAAGAAGAGACAATAGAGAAGGGTATATGATGGATAAGATTTTCCTAATACGCAGATCAATATAATATCATATCGTGTTTATCTCAACTATTTTGGGTTGGATACTTAGTTCTTTCCCTTCATTGAGCTCTATATGCAAAGTCCTGTAGATTTATATATTAACTCCTATCATAATTGGTAAGATGGTGGGGTTGGAACTCCTGCCCCCATATGCATATCAATGCTCTCGTTGAGATACAGTATTGCTTTCACAGCTACATGTTTTGCTTTTGAAGGAAGTGTTTGATGCACTTACTTATTCTGTTTGTTTAATTTCCTCTCTTGCATTAGCTTGTTTATTTCTTTTTTATCCCCATATGCATCAATGCTCTCGTTGAGATGCAGTATTATTGCTTTCACAACTGCATGTTTTTCTTTTGAAGAAATTATTGGATATAATTAATTATTCTGTCTATTTCATTTCCTTTCTTGCATTAGCTTGTTTATTTCATTTTATGAGCAGTAGTTTAATTTTGGTTAAAAAATCGTACCTTGAAGCCCATATGGCAGGTGAGCAACCATGGATATATTATATAAAGACTAATTTGTAAACTGCAGCGATCACTTATCAGATATATATGCAGTATTAAATGAAGCAGTTTGGAGCTTGAATGATGTGCCTTTTCATATAAAATTGGTGGTTGTTATAAATGTGCTTACTGAATACTTTCTGCATGAACTGCTTAAACAAAGAAGCATCTCGTCAAGTTCGCTTCTGATCTCTTCTTAGGTTCCATATGAACTGCAGATTGTTTTACTTAAAAAATGAGTACCAGATTGAGACAACTGTAACTCTGTATGTTGATATTGATGGTCAATATCATTGATTTTGTCCGAGATCAATGGATGGGATGATAGTGAATTATTTATGATCAAGTATTTTTGATCGGTTGAGTACGAATCAGTTCTGTCTTTGCTAATTCTTCAAGAGATCAGTTGTGACTTGAATTTCTAGAGGTCGGTCATACACGTGACTTTGGGAGGTCGATTACCTAGGTGGGGAGTGCTTGAGACCTGAAAGGACTTGAAACATATGAAAAGGAGGCTGAAATGTACCTCGGCAAAGCACTTCCAACACTAGTCAGAAGTGGAAGAAAGTATGGAGACAAAAACATGAAAAAAAAGGAGAGAGTTTCAGATACTCCTTTGTTTCTTCTTTCTCTTATCTTTATATAGGGAGGGAAGAATGTCTTTATGAAGGAAAAAATCAAATGATGTATCTTCATGGAGAGAAGAACAAAAAATCGTGTCTTTGTGAAGGGAAGACTAAAGAACATGCTCTTATTGTAACTGCCGAGACACATTAATGCACTTGAGTGTATTGTAGATAAGCTTGAGTTGATCTGGACTTAATTTGATTGGATTCAAATTTTGTTTATTTTTGACTTCCACCTCAACTTGACTATTGACTTGATCTTGCCATGTGATTGGGTCTATTTTTGCCATATCTATCACCAAAAAGGATATTTGTGCATCAGTTTTTGAAGGATTGATGTTTGAATTTGTCACCTCAAATTGTCCTTGATAAATCAAAATTAGGCATAAGTGTGTTTCCGTTCTATTATTAGGTTCCATGTGCACTGCAGGTTGTTTTACATGAAAACGAGTCTGGTTTAACACCGTTTATTGCTGTCAGTATTACCAGAAGGGTTATTTGTTATTCATTCATAATAAGATAGATGTTTGAATTTGTCACCTTAAATTGGCCTTTTTTAATTGAAAACTGGTGTGTTTAATGTCAACGTAAAAAAATTATGCTAAGCACTAATCAACATTTTGGAGTCTGTTTGCCATGGTGGATACTACATTGAACATTTTACATGTTAAGTTAAATATATGTACATAAACACACATAAGGAATAAGAGTAATATAAAAGATGGTTCAAATGGTTAGACAAAGAGCCAGAGTGTAAATTAGTCCTATTCTACTAGTGTTTGGACTGCTATTGTAAATTAGTTCTGCTCAGGGGAGTGGCATTAATTCATTCAATTATTCTTCCCTCAAATAAGGGACTTATTCAGTTGTTGATCATCCTCATTCAAACACTCGAAGTGGGTGCGAGGTGTTGAGCACTTCTCCAATCCTTGGTTTCCCACACACCCACTTTGAACTTCTGGTGGTGAACTGAGGGAGAGAAGGCCCTTGTTTGCTGATCTGTTTATCAATAAGTGTGATCAAGCCAAGTGTTCATTGGGTAAGCTTGTTTAAGCATAAATGATGCTCTGTAGTACCATCCAAATTATAAAAACATGCTTAAGTTCCTGCGTTGACCGCCAATCTCGTGTTGCAGTACATCCCTGTTACCTCCCGAAAGGGAATTAATTCTTTTGAATGAACAGATATGATTCATTTAAGCTCACTAATCAGACCACGCCAAGATAATAGTTTTAGCTTCAAGTGCAATATTTTTGAGAATGTGAAATCATTGCAAGTATTAGCATTTTTGTGCACATAGGTTCACCAGTTTTGATTTCATTAGCAATACTTTGATAACGTAGTAATTTCAAATGTAAGCAAACATCAGGTGCAACACTTTCACATACTCATATGCAACAATTTCGTGCATTCAAGCGCACTAGTTTTGGCTTCAAATGAATACTTTTGATAAACTGAAGTCATTGTATATATAGGCCGTAGGTGCAAAGTGCAAGATTTCTGTATAGGTAGGTGCATGAGTTTTGACTTCAGATACATTTTGTTTCATCGTGGTTTAGAACTGAAAAGATATAGATCTCAGGTACAGTACTTTTGCATGCCCTGTGCAGCTAGAGAGTGTCTGGACGAATGATAGATGTAAAATTCCTCCTCAATATAATTTCTAGGTGCAAACAGGTTTTAGAGCCAATCTTGCTTCTAGGTCAGACAAGGACAAGAAACACTTCAGATATGTCTTCAAGGATGGGTATTTCAGACTTGACAAAGTACAAGTTTGAAGCTCGTAAAAAAAAACATATATGGGACACAAATAGGGATTTTACTTGGCCCATAAATTCTTGCATACATTGTATCGTGCACAAGGATACTGTACCAAGATTTGCATAAAAACAAACAGATAGAAAAAAGAGATGGTGTCAAACGTCATCATTCAGTTGACCAAATTTCTTATAAGTTTGTTCTGCCTTGTTTCTCCTTGTTTTAAAAAGACGATAAATTATATTTACTACAATGGTACGAGTCCACTAAGCTAATAAAAAGAAAATAAATGAAAAGTTTTCAGTATTATAACAAATAATACTCAGTTTTGTTTGTTTCTTCAACAAGAAGGGGGAAAATGGCTGTTTGTTAAATTAATCAATAGGATCCTTTGCATAAAAATAAGTCACAGTAAAATAAGTTTCTCATGAGTGACTAGTACTGTCTCCTTCTATGCGTTCAGGGAAGAAAAAGAAGAGGCAATAGCTGTTTCCCTAAGAAAAGTGAGTCAAACTTAGATTGAGATTGCTTTGAAAGCATCAGTCTCCACACTTATGGTGGGGACAGATGTATTTTATTCCTTACTTGATTACCCTCACTGTCCTTTTAAACTGAGCTTTAGCTATTTAATTAATCATGGTTTTCCTGCATGCTTACATCTAATCACGGGTTCTATTTGGAGCAAGCCCCTCTTGTGTCCTTAATCTAATCTTTGTTGGTCTTGTTAATTCCAAATAAGATGATGGTCACGAGATTCTTAATTTCTTTTCTCAGTCAAAATATAGGAACACTTGCTGAGTAACGATGTTGATTATAGATACAAGTGGAACTGGGAAGGCCAGGTGAAGTGAATCAGGTCAAATCAACCATATTTTAAGTCGTGTAGTTTTTCCAAACAACTGTGTGGATGATCATAAATATACTAGTTGAGGTCAAATCAATCATATTTTAAGTCAGTGTTCATCTCTTTGCATTTAATTATTGGTCCCTAGAACTGCTGATATCTAATTGTTTATCCAGTAATTGCCTAGTGTTTTTTGTCTGCTTATACAAGTTGAATAATTTGGTTAGAATCGAAATATAATATGTAGGCAACACTGCACAATGATGAGTAATTTACTGTTTTTAGTTTATTTCCATTGTCTTTTGTGTAATTGCCAATCTGAATAGAATACTGTCCAGTAGAGAGAATGAAGAGTATCAAATCGACATATTAAGAAAAGATATCTTCATTTTAACGTAAGGAAGGTTGTAACAATAAAATTGCCAGAAAACAACACCTCAAAATCAGCATCTGATAATCAATCTTCTTGACTTTGTTTAAATCAGAACCTTTTTTGGTCAAATCATCAGCATTGAGATTCATTGGTAACGAGAGTTGTTGAGAAGAAATTTTATTTGTTTTGGGCTAATGAAAACTTCTTATACATGTGTGCTTGGTGTGATACTGTTTTGTTCAACCTCTTCACACTTTTTTTTTATAACCCAGGTGTCCAAGCATTTTTCCAATTAATCCTGAGAATGTATCGGTCCTGTCTCTCAGGCAGAGAGTGCAGTAGAATCAGTGAATGACCAATAGTTCGGCTCAAATCCCACCACTAGAGGTTCAAAGGCTCAACTTAAAATTTCAAGGAGCAATGCCTAAGAGAGAGATCGAACAATGACAGCATGGTTGTCACCCCACCGCCATAACCTCTTCACACTTTTTTTTTTTTTTCATTTCTATGTCATATTGTTTTTTATTTCCATCATGAATTAGGCAGCAGTTTTATTTGTAATATTGTTCTTATTTTTCTCTTGTGTTGTTATTCGCATCATCTAAAGGAGCTTGATCTCAATTGCACATAAAATAGTTGGTATCGTTAAAAATAAAAATATATAAACTGGTTCTAGAGTTTATGATGAGAAAACAATTGATGAGGGACCTATAGCAAGGTGATTCAAGATCAAACCTTGGGATTATTTTTCTGGAGCACTGGGACCGCAGAAGCCATGCAGCAACAAAGGTAAAATATTTTAGAAACTCTGATCTGAAAACCTATATTTTTTGTTGATTTCTGTTGACAAAGGTCCCTTTTCCACAACTACTCCACAGAAATGCCTTGCCCACTAATTGACCATGCATCCAGTTTCATGTTCATGTCCCTGAACCCACCAGATCTTGAAGAAGAATACAAGAAATTACATTGGTTGGCCATATACTTTTGCATAGAAGATAAACATTCGTATAATTATTTATTATCTGTGCTTAAATCTCATAAAGATCAACACAGATCTGACACATTAAGCTTATTGCCATCTGACAGATCCATTCCATAGCTGTCATACCAATTACTCATCCAGAATTGTAGGTGCAAAAACAATGCTGCATTTTTTCTAGATCCAAATTTGACTCTCTGATGTGATGGGCAACTAAAAGGTGTGTAAACCTAATCTTCTAACCCTTTTGGAAGCAAGGCAACAAAACCAGGGGGGCACACCTACAGAGGTTCAATTCTGGTCAGGTTTCAGATTTTTCAAGTTTCCAGTTTTTCGTATTTGTTCGATAATTTTAATTGAGTTGTCAGATTCTTTTGCCCATTCCTATTTAGAATGAAGGCCTCCTAAACTGCACATACAGCACCCAGGCGTGACAATACTTTTAGTAAGAGCTTTAAGTACAAACCTCACTTCTTTTCACAAAAAATGCAATTGCATCTCTTCTCCAGAAGATTAATTACCCTTAATTGTCAGAAGAATCATCTGCTAATTCCCAGTGTTTGGGGACCAGTAGGGAGTGTAAATTAAAGCTGTGGTCCTGTCAATAACTAGAGATAATTAAATGACACTGTCACTTCCTGGAGAAGGCTGGTGAGGGCTGAGGATTAAACACAACCTAAATTGAATTGTTTTTATTGCATTTTTGGAAATTCTCATTCTTGTTTTTATTAATATTATTAGCATTTCATGCAAAAGCCTCTTTTTTGTATGCTCGTGTTGACACATACATTTTTTAGGTTCATGCACTTTGTTTCTGTAAATCATATAATCATCTGGCATGCATGTTTTTCTACAGAGCAAATTTAGTCCATTTTCTCGCAAACTGATTGGTTCACTATGGTATTTGATTTGGATTTGTTGAGAAAGAACTTTGTTTTTTTTTTTTTTTCATTTCATGGACAAAAATGCTTGTTTGACTAGGCTGATGTTGAATAATTTATATGAAAACTGAGATCAGTCTTATTCTGGCGTGTTTAAATCAGAAAAACAGAAGAAAAAAAATGAGAATAATTTATTTCCATATTTATTATAGAGTAGTTAATATTATTATTGTTGTTATTTTATGTTGGGAAGATTCAATTCAAAGTGATGCAATGTCTTGTTTCATCATTGAATTAAAACAATTAATGTATTGTAATCACACTCAAGAGTTACTTATTTTCCCCTTTATTATAGGTTTAATTCAGTCATTAAATCTGATATAATAAATTATTGATATCTCTTTCAATATTAAATAACTACAAAATGCAACAAACAACTCTATGAACTCAATAGGGATGTGCCATTGTGGTTCAAGGATCTAACCCTGTGTGTGCATAGTGACTCATTGTCTATAACTACTATATTATCTCATCAATTAGACTAGCTTCTCCAAAATCTTTTCATTCAAAAACTCATGTTGTGCCATTCTTAGTTTTTGTGAGTTCATCGATATGCGATACTAACTATATCGGGTTCACTTAACCTCGAACCAGAATATTTTCGATAGTAATATAGTGGGGGACATCAATCAAACTTTACATGTAAGCTCAGAATGAAACTTTTAACGGATCGATTGCTAGGTTGGTAGGCATGCTTTGTGATGTAGAAACTCTTGTGAAGGACCCAACTTTGATTCCCCATTCCAGCCAAAGCTTTTGCTGGTTGTGAGCTGTGAGAGACCTTCATGGATGCTGCAAAATGCAAGTTAATGGTTTGGCATTTCAATATTTGTTTTGTCACACAAAAGAAATGATCATTTCAGTGGTTTAGGAAAGGGTGCCTTTCCACGCTTTGTTTGAATTCTGGTTGTAGGAATCAGAAAGTATTAGCCTAGCTAGGTACAAGGAAGCTTCACTTTGGAACAGAGTACTGAAAAGAGGAGATTAATTAAATCTTTGTCGATTAATTGCTGTCTCTTTTAAGCATTTTATGCAATGAAAAATCAAGATCAATGAATTTTTTTCCTTCTTCTTTCTCTGGTTATGTGAGTGTGTAGGCATTTTTGTGAGAGAATTGAATGAATGAAAGCCTCTCTTCCTTTGCCTAGAAGCCCTTCTAGTCATCCTCTCCTCTCTGATCTCCATTTTATTATCATCCACAAGGCCTCAGATTATGGTGGGTGGCAAGCCAATGACTAACACAAAATTTGCTTAAATCTCACGTCGAACCACCCAAAGCATTGATAGTTGTTGTTTCACTAGATCTTTAATTACTTTGAACCTCAATCACTCGTGTTAAGGGATCTCAATATGAATGAGAGTGACCTCACTTTGATCGCCTCTCCCCCAAGAAAGAAAGAAAGAAAGAAGAGTTCTTCTCAAACACTACAGTCCAAACTTCACCAGACCTATATATTGTGCCAAATATAGAAGAAGAAGAAGAAGAAGAAGAAGAAATCTTAATAGTAGTAGTTTTGTTGGTGATGAGGCACAACATATCATAATGTTTGCATGCGTTTTGTAATGAGTTAATGTGCTTGTGGTCCATTTAACTCTTTGCTGAAATCTGTGATGCAGTCTCTAGCACAGTTCATTGCATGATGATCCAAAGGTGGGGCTGCACCACAAATCAAGGAGAGAAGGCTGTGCCGACACATCCCCACTTCTTCAGTTAAAAATACCTTATTATAAATAAAGAAGAAAAAAATGAGATTTGGTTGGATAATAACATCTTCAATGAATCCTTGGTCAACTTCCCTACGTGCTATCAGTTTTTTCACTCCACTAAGTTGATTGTAAGTTGAGTTTGTCTGTGATATTGAGATGAGTATTGTGGATTTATAGTTTAGTTAAAGACAATTGCATACAAATTATTATATGGAACAATGAGAATTTGATCGTTTCCTCCAAAATATTATCTTGTCTAGTTGTTAAATCGACTTTTATTGCTCCTCAAACTCACATTCAGCCTCTCTCCCCTCACTTGCACTCTCAACTCATTCCATCGTATAAAAGACCTTCATATCTTTTATTTGTTTGAAAGCATTTTTAAATTTCTTCTTCTTCTCATTTGCCTCTTTTATAATTCTTTTCTATTATTTTTTTTTTTTACTTTTAAAGAATTTTAGTATCACTTTACATGCCTCAAAAATATGTCGGTTAGGTTGACCCATTTTAACACTCGGTGAAAAGAGAAATATTTTGAACAAAGAGCATTCAGAAAATATAATAAATTTGATGGGGCAAGATGAAAATTTGCAATCTAGTATTTGAATGAGGTAAAATAAATAGTATGAGGGGTGTCACATCGTCATAAATCCAAATCGGAGGGTGTTTTTCAACGTGATGGAGATTGTAGATAGTAGATAAATGTAGCACATGGAAGGCTACTTCTTCCCACCTTTTTTTTTTCACATTAATACCTCCATTTTCAGATTTTGCGTTTGGACACGTGGAAAACCCAAGCCTACTGCCACACTCGTTCCAATTTCTTACAAATTGAGGTATAAAAGATTTTTAAAGAGTAATTATTTTATATGTATGCTAATCATATTTAAATTGGGATAAGTTTTGTGATTCTCACTTTATTCGTTTGGAAATTTAATCGAGAACACGTTAAAACTTGTCACATTGATTAAGCAAGCATAGAGGATGTTTTTAGATATTAGTAAACTTTCGATTATTTAAAATTTTATTTATTTATTTATTATGTTGGTGAGACTTTATTTGATGAATATGATTTATAAATATTATTCATCAATATTGTCTATGATCCAATGTTTAGTCCATTTGCACCGTTAATAAAAAATTTGATGTGCAAAATGATAATAGTAAATTACAGGGGAGTTTAAATGAATGGTTAAATTTTGGGGGTAAAATGAAATTCTTATCGCTCTTGAGGAAAATAAAATAATAGGAGCGTTTAAAATAACACACCAAGAGAAAGCGTAGTTTTGATGGACGCCGGAAAATAAAAAGGCCTTCTTGGAACACTCTCTTCTCAAACGAAGCGCAGTCAAGCCCTCGCCTCGGAGCCCGCACTCGATCGCAGCGAAGCGACGCCGGCATTCGATTGCGCCCTCTGGCTCACGAATCTTCCATCGCTGGATACTGCTTTCGGTTCCTGAATGCTTGTTCTGCGTCTGTGATCCCGGAGCCTGGCGCTGGTTGGCGGAGGCGGGGCGGTGAGCTACCGTGGGTTCAAGATGAGACCTTTTGGGAGGAGATGCTCGCTCTCGGTTATATCTGTTTAGGCTGTCAGCTGGTTCGAGAGGTCCGAGGCGGAGATCGGGGTGGACGTTGGTGTTTGGTGAAGAAAAGGAGGTGTTTTGGCGCTGAGCTAGCTGTTGGTGTTAGTTCGGGTCGAGAAGGGAGTTCCTGAGGTGAGATCTGGGGTGGCTTGCAGTTCCTACTTTCCTGTTAGTGTTCTACTCTAGGGATTTCGAGCTGGTTTTTGAGAAAAAAAAAATATTTCCTTTTTGAAGTTCTATTTTGGTGTTTCTGGTCCATGCTTCTCGTTATCAGATTCTTTGTTGGTAGGGTTCGGATTGGTTGGTTTGTTTGATGTTGCTGCTACGACTTACGGTTTCTATTTTGCTTGTTTTATTGTTTATTGGCTTTGTTCTGTCGTCGGAGAACCTGAAGGAATTTATTTGATGTTGATGGACAATACAGAAGGAATTTTGCTTGGAGCTTTCGGGCACCCAAAAATATCGCGCATGGTACCTTTTAAACATAAATCAAAGAGCTAAAAATCTACAGGATCTGCAAATCTTTTCAGCTAGGGCTTAGATAGCTAATTGCTGAACTGAAGACAATTAAAGCTAACATTCTTGTACTTGAATAAGCTTTGGATGAATTTCTCTCTCTCTCTCTCTCTCTCTCTCTCTCTCTGTCCCTCATCAAAAGATTGAGCTTGCCATTCTATTTTGGTTTATTTCTTTCTCCTACAGTTCCAGATCGGATAGATTCCATGTCATCTGAAAGGTTAAAAGCATTAGGCGAGGATGAAAGAACGATAGCGATAATATTTTGCAGAGTAATATATAAACATGAAGTTGTTTAGTTGTATGAAAGACAGAGGACATTCTTGTTATTCAAGTTCCTTTTCTTAAAGTGTTTGTTCATCCTTTGACTAGATTGTGGAACTTCGATGCTAGAGTTGCAATCTTGTGATTCCAGTTAAATAAGAAGATGAAACTCTCGTCATCAGGTGTTGGAAATCAGCAGCAAGAAGGTGAGTTCTATGACATTTTTTGTTCATTGACTTAGAATGTTCATCATATGAAGATATTTGTGCGATTTTTTGGGTTTTTAAACTAAATCAATGTAATCTTTCTTCAATAGTGGTCTAAGTTTCCTTTCCAACTTTTAGCTTTTAATTCTTCCATATGCACGAATCTCATTGGTTATCTATAACACTGCTGAGTCAAGTGAGTCCTCATCTGTGGGTTTGCTGTAAGGATCAGTATTTGTTTTAACCTTATCAATGTTGTTTCCCAAGAACCACCATTGGATTCATCATTGGTCTTTCAATTTTTTTGATAATGGCCTCAGTTGATCTTAAGTGATTGGTGTCTTAATCTAACCCCTTTGAACTCCTTACATATGCATACTTTGCCAAAGTAACAATATAGTTTGTTGTTTTATTAAATCCTTCTTTTCTCCTCTTAGAAAACTGTTAAGTTTGGCCTTTCAAGATCTGAAACTACCGTTAGTTTTTTGAATAATAATTTTGTTATCCTTATTGCTAAATTCATCTGTTTGGAAATAGGATTGATAAATGAGTGCGTTGAGTGGCAAAAATAGGGCATTGACTACTGATTAAGTTGGAGCTTATATGTAGTGCAGTGCGAGTATGTGTGCATCTGTAGAAATTAGAAAATATCTTATACATTTAGTGTATGTAAACTGTACTTTTATGTTTCCAACCTGCACTATTATTTTCTTACTACTACATTTTATTCTCCCATCTATTCTTTCTTCATTTTAACTGTGTTTAATATCTTCATCATGTAGGCCAAGATACAGAGGGACAAATATGCTTGAATTCGGAGTTATGGCATGCTTGTGCTGGACCACTAGTTTCATTACCTATTGTTGGAAGTCGTGTAGTCTACTTCCCTCAAGGCCATAGTGAGCAGGTTAGCAGTTTTACAAAATTCCCTGGGGCAAGGCCACAATTACCCCTGTGAATCCATTTTTTGGCTTGGATTGTTTGGTGGGCCATGCTTTATTCTTCCAGTCATGCTGTTTATTCTGGGTTGTCTCATCAGGTAGCTGCATCAACCAATAAGGAAATTGACTCCCTTCCTAGCTACCCAAGCTTACCTCCTCAGTTGGTCTGTCAGCTTCATAATGTTACTATGCATGTAAGTTTCTCTCGGACATTCTATTTCTTTTTCCTTGTTGTGATCATTTACATATTTGCGAATGTGAATTTTTTACTTTTACAGGCAGACAAAGAGACAGATGAAGTTTATGCCCAGATGACTTTGCAACCATTAAGTCCAGTAATCGCTATATCTGCACTCTCAATGCCTTATTCTTGTCGCCACTTCAATTTCATTCTTATCACAACATTAAATCTGGTCTGCAGCAAGAGCAAAAAGATCCATATCTGCCTACTGAATTGGGTACACCAAGCAAACAGCCAACTAATTACTTCTGCAAGACACTAACTGCAAGTGACACCAGTACACATGGTGGATTCTCTGTTCCTCGTCGAGCAGCAGAAAAAGTGTTTCCTCCATTGGTAAATCTAGCTTTCTAGGAGTTTGAATTGCTATTTAATATTGTTGGTCTGTTGTCAAATAATTTATTTCTCTATCCTTCTCCTGATCATCAGCAAGCCTTTTTTAGGTGCAGCTATTTAGAGACTGCTATATGGATTTTATCCCTCGATTGAACTCTGTGCAAGGCTTTATATTTACATCCTAATTAAACCATATTGCTGTTCTAGGATTTTTCACAGCAGCCTCCTTGTCAAGAGTTGATTGCAAGGGACCTCCATGGTAACGAGTGGAAGTTCCGCCACATATTCCGAGGTATGTCAATATGTTACCACTTCTCATATTTGGAGGTTATGATGAAACAATAGTCTATTATACATAATGTGTAGGTGCTAAGGTTGGATTAAACTATTTGGTAGAGTCTGCCCCATTATGACATAAGGCAATGGTTCTAATTGTATCTTTAATGTCTGAGTTATTCCATCTGACAAATTTTTCAAATTTTCTTGCTGTGGCGGTTTGTTATTTTTAGCCTGATCTAGAATGTGACATAGATTCCAATGAGGGTATGGTCATGGTCTTGATGCAGGTCAGCCAAAGAGGCATCTTCTCACAACAGGATGGAGTGTTTTTGTGAGCGCAAAGAGACTTGTTGCAGGGGATTCTGTTCTTTTCATATGGTGCTTCTCCAATTGATTATTTGGGCATCCTTAGCAGTTTTTTTTCTCTATAATCTAAAATCTGAACATTTTTTTGGCTATAATAGGAATGATAACAATCAGTTACTTCTGGGAATTCGGCGTGCTACTAGACCACAAACAGTTATGCCTTCGTCTGTTTTGACTAGTGATAGCATGCACATTGGACTTCTTGCTGCAGCTGCTCATGCTGCTGCCACAAACAGTAGATTTACTATATTCTATAATCCAAGGTAATTAGCACACATCTCTAACATCTAGGTTATCTGTTCATTTGGATCAGAAATTTTATCTTTTTCAGGGCAAGTCCTTCTGAATTTGTTATCCCACTTGCTAAGTATGTGAAAGCAGTCTATCACACCCGCATTTCTGTGGGTATGCGTTTCAGGATGCTTTTTGAGACAGAAGAGTCAAGTGTTCGAAGGTAGCTTTGTTTGCAGTCCTGTTTTAGTGATTTGCCTCTCAAACATTTATCCTACAATTATGTGATCAAGTTGATATTTCTTTGTTGATAATTATGTTTCTCTGATATTTCTTTGTTCATAATTTTTCCTTTCTCTCTTTGAATTTTATTTCAGCCCCATTATATGGTGACTTAAGATAGTTGCTTCTTTAATTCAACAGATATATGGATACAATTGTTGGAATTAGGGATCTTGATCCTGTCCATTAGCCAAATTCAGACTGGTGCTCTGTTACGGTAAAAGTATTCTTAATAATCAGTTTTATTTGCCTAAGGAAATTATGGAAGGCATGTATTATCGTTTAAAGAGTAGTGAAGCTTGTTTTGATTCATCCACACATTATGATGTCAATTTTGACATGTGAAAATGTGATAAATTCAGGTGTAGCTAATGATTTCGGTTGTTAGTGTTAATTTTCACTGATTATGTTATTATTTTGGTTGCAGGTACTATTGAGCGTTATATTGGGAAATTTGATATTTATGTACGTCCTTTTTCTGGAAATTAGGTTTCTGTTTAAATTATCATTTAACACAGGCAGGTTGGTTTTTTATCTATCAATGCTTATATTAATAATTTTCTTTTACCCTTTTCTTCCCGGTTGTATTGTGGTTTATTAGTTTGTTTGCATTTATTTCCTATATAATATAACTGCCTTTACAACTATATCGCTATATCGTTGTCTACTAATTCATTCTTATGAGATTTTCTTGTTAATAATGCTGATTTTTGTATTTTGGTGATTAATTTTTGTTTTATTTTTTCAGTTTTTATATATATGATGATGGGGACATGGAGATAATTTTGCTTAAAGAAGAGCGTTGGATGTTTGCCGGTGAAAGAAGAATCAAAGACAAGTTTAGATACAAAAAAGGAAACTAAGATTTGAATTGTAACATCTAATTTTGGATCCAAAAAAGAAAACTAAGATTTGAGTTGTAACATCAAGATGATTTTTAATATGATTATTTATTAGTCCTATTTAGATTGTAGTGAGCTCTTTGAATTTTGAATATTATAACTGAATAAATTTTTAACGGAGAATGTATTTGATATTTTAATTGTGTTAAAATAATTGGTGTTGATATTATCTTTACAATTGCAATATATCGTTACAATAGGTTTGTAAATATATTAATTTTTTTAAAAATTATATTAAAATAGTGATGGAATTTAGATATCCGCTGCTAAATATTAAAATTTAATTATATAAAGAAATAATATTTAGCGATGGAAATTTACTTTCGTTGTTAAATTAGTGATCGAAATTAAACTTCGGTCACTAAATTTAGCGACAGAAATAATATTCTATCACTAAATTAGCGACATATATAATATTTCGTTGCTAATTTAACGACGAAAATAAAATTCCGTTACTAAATTAGTGATGATATTAAACTTTCATTGCTAATTTAGCGATGAAAATAACATTTCGTTGCTAAAATTTAGAGATGAAATTTTATTTTCGTTGTTAATTTAGCGATCAAGGTTTAATATCCGTCGCCAGCCATTAGCGACGGGCCAAAGAGCGACTGAAAAATTCCATCGCTAATTTGTCGCTATATTGAATTAGCGATCGATTAGCGATGTAATTTTTCATCGTTAAATAATGTTATTTTTATGGTGGCCCTTGTCACCACCCCGGGTGTCATTTCTCAACTGATGAGTCATCCAAAGCTCGTGATTTTGGAAAGATTACAATATGATATGACTTTTGTAAGTCAATTCATCTCGTGTTCTCTATTTTCTTCTTTGCTTCAGATTCTTACTGTTCATTTTCATGCAGGCTCAAGACCATTACGGAGACTTTACTTAGTAGATCATCCCAGTAGATATCTACTCATATCGCTTCTCGAATTCAGTTGGATCGACCACCATCTCTAATAGCTGATTCCTCTAATAGGGAAGTTGAGTTGACAATCACTAATGAAGTTTTAAAATCCAGCCTCGTTACCTTGTAGGAATAAATGGTGACGCTTGTGGGCAATCACGATGAGGTTCTCCGTGAAGTCACCTCATTGTCTACTGAATTAGTCACTTGTCAAGCTCAACTCTAAGAGACTTTCATGGGAAAAGAGAACCTTCGCCTGCAAGTGGATCGCTTGAGGGAAGAATTGGCCTTGGAAATCCCTAGGCGGCGTCGAGTTGAAGGAGAGAGGGACAAATCCTCTCTTAGTGTTTAGATTGAGGATCCCTGGTGGCTTGACTCGAGACGATGATCAATAAGTCTCTAGATGCCTTAACTTAGGTGAACTGGGTAAGCTCAGAGATATCTTATGGAGCCACAGAGCTGGCTACTCAACTATGCCTGTGACAACCCACTTAGCATGAGAGCTTGTAGAGGCTATCCCAAGATCTTCTTCACCTCTCTTGGGAATGCAATAAGATTCTGTGCTCTCTTCTGTCGTCACACGAATCAGAAGAAGGGTGACTCTTAAATATATTGTATAAACTCCCCCTCCCCCTTTTCAATGTAATCGGTTTACCCAAGTCCTCTTCAATTTGGATTGGAGTTGCCGTGTATCATTTTCTTTGCATTCTTTCAAGTGTTGGAACTTCCTTAACTCTCTTGCCTGGGTATATTTATTAGTCTCTTTGATTACTATACTAGCCTGATTTTCACGTGCCAGAATCATAGGCTTTATAATTATCCCACAATTACTATTCATCTTGACTAAAGTGAGGGTTGCTTCGCTTTCTCCTTCCACCCTGTTATAAAAAATCGGCTTGCGGTAGTCCTCCATATGCGATCTGGGATTTTCTCCCATTTCCTAAATCACTCATCCTCTAAATTGCTATACTTACCAATGGCGTCCTCTCCGCAGCAGCTATCGGGTTACCCAACTCCTCTGTCCTCCACTCTATTTGACCTCCTAGACTCAAACTTGTGATCTATAGTCACTTCACCTTTTCTAGCCTACTCCTTCTATTGCTCCTACCGGGCACACACGAGCTCGCTTAGAGGCATTCTGATATGCTTTTCCTTCTTCTGGTAGTCGCTTGTTCTGTCCTCCCATACTTGTCCCCCATCTGATGCCTTCTCCACTACCCTCCTTACCGACATGGTCCTCAGGTCAATCCTCTGTGGCTTCCTCCTCACCGATTTTTCCTGATCAGGCCACTCTTTTCTTGGGGGGGGGGGGTCAACCTAGGTACGCGTACTTCTCTCAATGCTAAGACTGTTGCTTCTTAAAAATTGTTTTGCGCTACAGGATTTAGAGGAAAAAGCAATGGAGATCACGGGTAGAGAGGGGACTAGGGAGGAGGGGGATAGTCCGTGTCACTCAGAGAGGGAACCTTGATGTAAAATCCCTTTGTATAACCATTATAAATAAATATAATGATTTTCGTACAAGTCTTCGTAATCGGCTTCAGCGATTAATATCCTCCCCCTACGCCCAACTCCTATTAGTGTTCCTTTTATTTCCTCAGTATTAATATCACTTCTTTGATAGTAGTACCAA
This sequence comes from Alpinia galanga, assembly GCA_037177395.1. Taxonomy (NCBI): domain Eukaryota; kingdom Viridiplantae; phylum Streptophyta; class Magnoliopsida; order Zingiberales; family Zingiberaceae; genus Alpinia; species Alpinia galanga. The sequence goes on from JBAMHZ010000041.1 coordinate 718,412, forward strand.
GCTTTGGAGAAGATTCTCTGAAGTATGTAGGATTGAATCACTCTCCTCATTTATTTCTCGAATTAATGTCATATTTAATCATCATAAAGGTGAGGTAGTTGCCCTTCTTTACTTTCCGCCTTAAAGTCTTCACCCTCCTTCCCCCTCCTCATTTACTTCCCTCTACTTCACTATAAATAAGACAACACCACAAGCTCTTAGGAATAACTAGGGCTCATTCCTTTTTTACTTTGATGTTAGTAGTTCTTTCCCTTTTCTATTTTACTCCAGTTATGAGTTTCCTAAGCAGGCACAAACCTGTTAGGAGACTTCCTCATACTAACTTCCCTGGATCTACTTCCGGTCACAAAGACTCTTTTACAAGTCCCTCCAACCCCAACTTGCTCCTGACTCAACCTAAAGGTGTGAGGCAAGTTCTCCTTCTAACATCTGGAATCCCTGAGGGGACCATACTCGATGTTTAGGAACTCCCATTTTCTTATTACTTCCATGGGAGGGATCCTTCTCTCCTACCTCTCGTTTGCATAGAGCAAGTGATCTCGGAAGAAAAGAGAGTCACTTGTACAATGATAACCTCGACTTCACTCTCTTGGTGGGCAATAAGAACGAGCTTCCCTAGTAGGGAGGGCCTAACGAATAGGCTTGATTATTCCCTGTATCTCTAGGCCTTGCCTCACGGTGGGCAATGAGATGAGTCCTTCCAGCAAAGGTGGGCCACCTGGTATTCCAACTCGTCACCATCGTGGCTCGAGTGATGACGCTCCGAGACTTCTGCCATACAAGAACCGTCAAGACCTGGGGTGGAGATTGAATCCGACACCTTAAGATCTTCTTCTCTTTACTACTTATATAGCGGAAGCCCTCTCTCTTACTTTGCTTCTCTTGTAATTAGGTGACAACTCTTATCCTATAATTGGCTATGCCAACTTCTGTTTTAATTTAAGATATGTGTAGGATCG
>JBAMHZ010000041.1:719470-733017 GCA_037177395.1 Alpinia galanga
AGAAATTGCGTGCCTGGGGGACGGAGAGCGCGTCGAGGAGCGCGACGAGGTCTCCGACGATGTGGAAGATTGAGTAGGAGGCGACGGAGGGAGGGGCGGAGGTGTCACCGTAGCCACGGAGGTCGGGGGCCACGGCGCGGCACCCGCGATCGGCGAGGCCGAGGATTTGGTGGCGCCACGAGTACCAGAGCTCGGCAAAGCCGTGGAGGAGCACCACCACCGGTGCTGCCGTCTCCCCCTTCTCCGCGACGTGCATGGTGATGCCGTTCGCTTGCACCATCCGGTGGACAATGCCGTCGTCTTCCATCGTTATTTTCTTCTTCTTCTTCTTCTTCTTCCATGGTGTACAAGTTTTATAGTCTTATTAGTGATGATTCCATGGTGTGGTATGGAAAGATGCCGTTCAGAAAGATGACAAAGCTAATTACGCTACTTTGTTGTCTTAATGATATCACAAAGATTCCTTGGTAAAGACGTACAAGAAGGTTTTGTGGAGTTCGTGGAGAGTTCATTTCTAACTTCGATTGTTTTGGCCGATAAACATGTCAAGAAACTGTTTACAGAATCTACCTACCATTGTATCTTGCTCCCCTCCTCACTCTCTTGCTTGGTCATATTCTTTTCTTATCGAGTAAAAATTGATTTTTTTTAGATTATAATGAATTCTTTCTACCTAAAAGGGGAAGGAAATCCCATATTTCCTCAAGAATTTACTCTTCTTTCACACTGCAATAAACTCTTGTCAATTATTCCCCATGTCCTCTTCTCACAAGTATTTAATTGTACGAGTCCACTGATATGATACAATGAGTTGGCACCTTCTTATTCTTGTACATATCTTATTCCATCTCTTTCCTTGCAATTTCTTTCCTGCCATAACAAAATTGCCAAGCATTATTTCAACAATTTGACCAGCACCCACCCAATCACCACAACCTGTTCCTATTGGATTATGGCAGATCTACGCACTTGGTAAATCTAGACTTAGATTTTTAGCTATTTTCCCAATATTTTCATTCATTAAATGTTTGCAGTTTTTTATATATTTAATTTCAATTTTGGTTGGTCATAAACCAGGCAGAGAGGCATGGCTTCCTTGCATTTGTGCTTCTGGCCTTCTGCTTCCCCAATCATTGACCTGCTCTCTTCTCTTTTCTTCTCTTCGCCTCAACAGCAGCTGGAACAGTACAACCTGGTTTAAGGGGGCACCTGCTGCTGCTCCCCCTTTCCTTGAGGGGGGCTCATGAAGAGGCTAGTAAGTATGTTTTTTTTCTTGCCCTTTTCTTACTTCGATGCCAATTCGTGTGTGTTGGAGGGGTGGCAAGCTTGATGGCTTTGTGCCTTCCATGTGTTTGGTTTATTGTCTATTCCTAATCCACTTGGCGTAGGATTCGCCCAAAACTGCATTGGGTGCTCCAAAAGTCCATTTTGAGGGTTTCTGTGCGGGGAAGTTTCGATTTTGAAGTGGTCGCGAAGTTATCATTTGGATCTTGTGTTCCTCTCCTTTTGAATGGATTTTCTAGGTCATACATTCCTCATGAAAGATAGATGAGACATCCATTAGCTGATTCTTCTTGTAGTACCAATAGTGTTTATGGTCAATGCCTAGATCTTTGATAGTAGACTTGCCCAAAGTTCCGGGACAAATATATTCTTGCTTGTTTAAAATCAAAGTGCTGACTATTCTGCTTTCTTGTTGCTCTCATTCATAGGATTTTTTGTACTACTCACATGATTAGATTGTTTCTTCTCTAATGTATGTCTCATGATCATTCTAGATCTTATGGTTTTGTAAAGAGGACTATGAGGTTGAGATATACAATGCTTGAATTATCAATGTAAATTCTAAAGGGAACCTATGCTAAATAATTTGATCATCCTTTTTGTTTGCTGATTGCTGCATGCTAGGTCATTGTGATACTAGTTCTAGCTGTTTTCGATGCCATCGAAGCCACTGAAAGTGATGGTGGTGGCTACTGTAATTGCAAGCGCAACTTGGCTCCAAGGCCACACAGTGTCACCATAACGGAATTTGGTGCAGTTGGAGATGGGAGAACCTTGAACACAGTCGCCTTCCAAAATGCTGTCTTTTATTTGAGGTCGTTCGAGGACAAAGGAGGTGCTCAGCTCTATGTTCCTAAAGGGAAATGGCTCACTGGAAGTTTCAACCTGACCAGTCACCTCACTCTCTTCCTGGAGAAAGATGCAGTAATCATCGGCAGTCAGGTATCAAGCACAATAGGCACAGTTTCTGCTCTCTTTTAGCTTCTGTATATATCAAATGCAAGCATGCAAATTTTCCTCGGAACTGTTTTCTGTCGAACATTTGATTATTCGAAACATATACAGTTGCTTTTGCCAGTATAAATCTATTTCTACATGGAGAGTAAGTATGAATTGAAACTTGCAAGTATTTTGTGGCATTGTAGAAACCCATACTTTCAGTATCGCATTTAGATTTGTCATTTGATAATTCAAAGCATTGAAAATTTACTATATCGTTCTGTTAGTATTGTACTTGCATTGTAGAAACCCATACTTTTAGTATCACATTTAGATTTGTCATTTGATAGTTCAAAGCATTGAAAGTTTGCTATATTGATCGGTTAGTATTGTCTCTTTCACTCTCAGGATTCTTCTCAATGGCCTATTGTGGAACCCTTACCTTCCTATGGTCAAGGGCAAGATCTTCCTGGCCAAAGGCATTGTAGCTTGATAAATGGATATAACTTGACCGACGTAGTGATAACAGGCAAGAACTTTTGATCTCGTATCAGATATATTGCTTAATAGTTCTATGTTTCTGATTAACATCTTTCATTTCGGATTGTGCAGGTCATAATGGAACTATTGATGGACAGGGTTTTGTTTGGTGGGAGTGGTTCAACACTAAGAATTTAAACTATAGCCGGCCTCATATTCTCGAACTAGTGAATTCTACTGATGTTGTCATATCAAATTTAACTTTCTTAAATTCTCCTGCTTGGAGTATCCATCCTGTCTACTCTAGGTTTGTTGTACAATTTTTCTAATGGTTTTCATATTCATTTTCAGTGCACTTTAATGAGATTTTATTCTTGCATTTGAGATGTTGAACAAACGATTGCACGATGCAGCAACGTAGAGATTCTGAACATAACAGTTCATGCTTCGGTCGAATCACCATTCACTAATGGCATAGTTCCAGGTAGTAACCCAAGTTTGCTTTCTTTTCTTCATTGGTATCTTGTTTAACCTCTCGTAGTCCTTGGAATAGTTTCTTTTTCGTTTAAGAAGGTTAAAGTATTTCATCCGTGTAGAATCTTGATATGGTTATTCCTTAAGATTTTTACATGCGATCAATACGAGTGTCTAGTGTCCCCTAAGAGTGTCGGGGTATACACGCATACATAGGGGGTGGACAAACAGTCCAAGTATTGGAAATTTTAGTTAAATTGTTCAGAAACACAACTAAATTTGCTATCAAGGCTCTTGTTTAATGTCAGAAACTTGTCTAAATTCGATTCAATTATCTCCTAAAACATTATGGTCTTGAATCTTTCTTCTTTTATTTGCTCGTTTCAGATTCTTGCTCGAATCTCTGCATTGAAAGCTGCAACATAGAAGTTGGACACGATGCCATTGCTCTTAAAAGCGGTTGGGACAACTACGGTATTACTTTTGGTACACCCTCAACTGACATCCACATAAGTAATGTGCATCTGCAGGCACCTCTCGGTTCAGCTCTCGCCTTTGGCAGTGAGATGTCCGGTGGAATCTCACTTGTATACGTTGAGCATCTACACATTGACAACTCACTGATCGGCATAAACTTCAAAACAGTCCCTGGACGTGGTGGATTCATCCATAACATAGTGGTCTCAAATGTGGAAATGGAGAATGTGCGCGAAGCATTTCAGTTCAGTGGTAACTGCGGTGGCCACCCCGACAACCAGTATGATCCAAGTGCCCTCCCAATCGTCCAACGAATCACCTTCAAGGATATGGTTGGCACCAACATCTCCACTGCTGAATCCTTTTCAGGAATCGATTCCGATCCCTTCACTGATATCTGCCTTTCGAACATAGCACTGTCCATCACCTCTGATCCTTCCTTTCCCTGGTCCTGCTCAAATGTTTCAGGATACTCTGAATCAGTCTTTCCTAGTCCCTGCTCCAACCTCACCTCAAACTCTTCCCTTTTATGCTTCTCTTTAGCGGAGTTCACCGCCCTCGCAGATGCATAACAAAAACCCTTCTATGCAATTCGAGCAATCAGTTCAATTCTTAATTCCCAATGAAATAAATCCCAACAGTCTAGGATCCTTCTCCCCTCTCAATCATTGCTTGAAACAAGAGTTGTTGGTAGTGGTGATGGTAATGTGCAGCATTTTTGTACAGCTAAATCTCTTTCATTCAATAATCTGTAAGAAAAGTTTTGGCAAAAGTTGCTATCCAGACATTCGCTTGAAACCATTGAATTTGTTGTTTGGTATTGCTGAGAATCTTATCATGTAATGTGATGAACATGAGAGTGGTTGGAATCAATTTTAGAAAAGAAAACAACATCCTGTTTTTCAATGAAATGGCTTCTATTCCCCAGCTGTTAATTTGTATTGCCACTATTTTGAACTGCTATTGTTTTGTTTTTCTTCACAGGTTGCGATCTAAATTTATCCATTTATTAGCTAAATGAATCCGGATATTTAGATTATAAAAAAAAATATTTATTTATTTATTTTTGTAGTTGTTTAAGGTAAATATTTTTGTGTAGTCTAAAGTAATCCACTCGTCGATGGCCACGTCGTGTAGTTCACGTTAATTAAAATCTACTTCACGCTCAGCTGCTCTCACCTGGCACAACTTTCCTCTCGCTCGACGACCGCTGACGTTCACCCACTTTATACGCTAACAGGTCGACAGCAGTTGGGTGTGTCCCACTGGGGTCACGGCGGGTACGAGAGGGGGTCGGCGTCTTCGACTTGGTACCTGGTTCGGGATTTGCTCGTAAATCTAGGGTTTCATAGTCCTGGGTCGGCGTCTCTCCCCTCTCCGCCCTCGTTTCGATCTCGTCCCCTCCTCCCTCCGATTGCGCTTCACTGGGCTTTGGCTTTGTCGTCGTTGCGCGATCTCTTACTTTTTGTTGGCAGTCGAAGTGTCGAGAGGAGCGTCAGCGGAGCAGGATGTCGCTGAGGCCGAGCGAGAGGGCGGAGGTTCGCCGTAACAAGTACAAGGTGGCCGTCGACGCCGAAGAGGGGCGTAGACGGAGGGAGGATAACATGGTGGAGATCCGAAAGAATCGGCGGGAAGAGAGCCTGCTGAAGAAGCGACGGGAGGGGATGCTTGCGCAACCACTCCCTCAGGCGGTCCACACGTCCGTGGTTGAGAAGAAGGTGATTCCTTTCGCCGTGATCCTTTAATGTTTCGTGATTTGGACTGTTAGATCTGTGTGAAATCCCATCGGTTTCTCTATGGCTTTAATCTGAATCGGTGACATTAATGCTGTTAGGATTAGGGTAGTAGATAAAAGTGATTCACTCTTTGTTTGATTGATGATTTGCAGCTGGAAAGCCTTCCAGCGATGGTGGCGGGCGTATATTCTGATGATAGTTCTATGCAATTAGAAGCAGTCACACAGTTTCGAAAATTGCTTTCTATAGGTAATTGTTCATAGATGACACAGTATTTGATTCCTGTAGATGATAAATTACTCATTCTGAATAACTTCATTTTGCATTCAGAAAGAAGCCCTCCGATTGAGGAGGTGATACAATCTGGAGTAGTTCCTCGGTTCGTCGAGTTCCTTATGAGGGAGGATTATCCTCAACTTCAGGTCGTGTTCTTTCCTATCAGTGTAAACTACTTTTCTTCATTTTCTTTGGCCAGTAGGCTTATATATACATTTTTTTTGTTTCTTTGTTTGCTTGTTATAGTTTGAAGCTGCTTGGGCTCTCACCAATATTGCATCCGGCACTTCTGAAAACACTAGGGTTGTCATTGATCATGGTGCAGTTCCAATATTTGTTAAACTGCTCAGTTCCCCAAGTGATGATGTCCGCGAACAGGTATGTTCTTTTGCATAGTGGAACTTTGTTTTTGATTCTAGTTGATATGTGCTTTTGCTGTGAATATTTTGGCTAACGCATTGCATTCTACATAGGCGGTATGGGCCTTGGGAAATGTTGCTGGGGATTCCCCAAAATGCAGAGACCTTGTCCTTGCCAATGGCGCATTGTTTCCGCTCCTTCAACAACTGAACGAGCATGCCAAACTCTCCATGCTGAGGAATGCTACATGGACTCTTTCTAATTTTTGCAGAGGGAAGCCTCAACCAGACTTTGATCAGGTTTATTTGTAATATTGATTTGTCTATTTTTCATATTTTCCTAATCCCCGTCTTGTGTTTATTATCTTTCCATGCATTTGTCTGTGGGCAGGTCAAACCTGCTCTTCCTGCCCTTGAGCGTTTAATTCATTCAAATGATGAGGAAGTACTCACGGATGCATGCTGGGCACTCTCGTACTTATCTGATGGGACAAATGACAAAATACAAGCTGTACTTGAGGCTGGTGTCTGCCCTCGGCTTGTAGAACTACTTATGTACGAATGCAGTGATTTTGTTCATTCCATTGCTTATCTACTTCTAAATGCTCGACCAATTTTATTAAATTGCAGTCATCCTTCGCCTTCTGTGCTCATCCCAGCACTTCGCACTGTGGGTAACATTGTGACAGGAGATGATCTGCAGACACAGGCATGAAACCTTTTTAGATTTTTAAAAAATTATTTCTGCTTGATTTGTTTTTGCTCTTATCTGTTTGACTTGTCTGTCAATTTTGTATTCTCTTGCTGTTAATGTGATACTTTGTCTTTGTCAATTCAACAATTATTAGACAGTGGTAAATTGGTTATGCCAAATTGTTAACATGTAGCAGCAAAATGTAAAACATTTGATAGAGGACCCATTTCTCTAATCACATGTATTGGCCAATATCATTCTTACATTTTAGAAGTTAACATTAGATGCTTTTGGAGTTGCAATATCAGACTTTGTTACAACACTATTGATGCTAAGATTGTTGCTCTGAATTCCACCTTAATCATGTGGTTAGTCCTTCCTTAATCATGTCGTTGGGATTTACTCCTTCGAATTTGTAATATATAATGTGAAAAAAAAAGTTATTGAGATTATTAATTGAAATAACTAGTTTTATGTATAATGATGCCTGTGAATTGCTCAAGACTTTCAGTTGCTTGAAAAGAAATATACAATTGTTTCTTTTGCTACATGTTGCCACATACTAGATGCTTGATTATATATGCCAGATATGATCTCATTCTTTTTTACATTTATATGCTTATACTCAAGTTTGCTTTGGATTGTTCATAGAACTAATTTTAGCACCAAAAGTGATGTTTAAATGAACAAATATTCATGTGCTCAGAATGAAATAACTACAATATTAACTTAATAATGTAATTTCTTTTGTAAAAAATGATGTAAATTTGCACATTATTTGGATTCTATTTGTTTCCCTTACATTGTTAGTTTGACTGCCTGATGTTACCTGTTAATTACTTAAAATCCCAGTTTCTTGACACTGGGTGTATCAAAACATTTATCTTGTTCATTGTGTGAATAGAATTTCAGTGATACAGTATATTTCAAAGATAATTTGCTCCAACTTTTGGGTGTGTGATCTTAGTTTTAACTCCTCTTTTTTTTTTATATTCTTCTGCTTATCCAGTTTGTTATCAATAACCAAGCACTTCCATGCCTCCTCAACCTCTTGACTCACAATCACAAGAAAAGCATCAAGAAGGAAGCTTGCTGGGCAATATCAAACATCACAGCAGGAAACAAGGAACAAATACAGGTGAATTTTTGGAGAATAAATTAGATTTGTTGTATTAAAGTGATAATGCATCTTCTTCGATCCTTTCATTTAAAGAATAACCATTTTTTTAAAAAAAATGCATGCAGGTGTATCCATATGCATCATTTGTATTTATAACATTATGTGCCAAAAGTATGAGTTTAATCAACAACCTAAGCGGTTAATATAAGCAAAATTAGTATCTCGATACGAAACATATAATAATGCATGTTAACCGACTACTTGTCTAGTTTAAGAAAAAAAATCTTCATGATTACGATTACTATGTTAATTCTTGGCTGCATCAACTTTTTGTATGTTGAAGATCCGTGAAGATTTTAGGCTATCCCTGTGTAAGTGTTCCTAGAAAACATAACAACTAAATATTTCATGTGTTAGAACTCGTAGGCAAAATAAGACATTTAAGTTTTTAGTAGTGTATAATCGACAGGGTATTCTTTCCAAAGTTATCCAACTGTAACCTTATTTAGAAAAAAGCCTTTTGTTTTTATTGCAAATCATAATATTTGCTATCGATTTGATTGCAGGCAGTTATAGCTGCTGGTATCATCAGTCCGCTAGTGAATCTAATGCAAACTGCAGAGTTTGATATCAAGAAAGAAGCGGCATGGGCCATCTCGAATGCTACCTCTGGTGGTACACATGACCAGATAAAGTATGCTATTGAGATTTTGTGATTGCGATATCGAACTTTAAATTTATAGTTCATGTTTGCATTCCCTAGACCAACCATGTGCTGTTGCGTTTAATTAGGTTCTTAGTTAGTCAGGGCTGCATCAAGCCCTTGTGCGATCTACTTATCTGCCCAGATCCAAGGATCGTCACTGTCTGCTTGGAAGGGCTTGAAAATATATTGAAGGTTGGGGAAGCTGAGAAGAACTTGGGTGCTACTGGCGGTGTCAATTTGTATGCTCAGATGATTGATGAAGCTGAGGGCTTGGAGAAGATTGAGAATCTTCAGAGCCATGATAATACTGAAATCTATGAGAAATCTGTGAAAATTCTCGAGACGTACTGGTTGGAGGAGGAAGATGAAGCAATGCCTGTAGCCGACGCCGCTCAGACTGGATTCCACTTTGGGAACAATGACCAGAATGCAGCTCCTCCTGGCGGGTTCAACTTCAGCTAAACACTGGTAGGATCAATGATTTTAATGCTTGAGAACAATAACCATGACTGGAAAAAACTACATATCCTACATTGCAGGCGACAATTGAAAGATGTTTCCAGTCGATCGGTGTTGGGCGAGTCACGCTATGTGTCCAGGTCAGTTTGGGTCAGTCCAGTCAAGCCAGACACCCCCATCAAAGGGACATAGAAGGTATGCTTGTGCAGGTGATTGCTACAAGTTGAAGATGCCATTTTTATTTTTAAATTTGCCTCGTGTAGAGCATGAGCTTTGCCTACTTTGAGTTGAATTAGTTATTGATAGGGTCTCCGTTGAAAGGTATGTCTTAATATTTGTGGTCTATTCCAGTTGAGTTTATGGTGTAGTTTTTGCCATACAACTCTTTAAATATCCTTGCCACGTCAGCATGTGTGGTGTTCAAAAGGTTCCCTATTTTATTGCCAATTTTCATATTTCCTATTTTCTATGTTTAATGATTCATCAAATAATTTTATAACTGTTGGTGAAAATTTAAAAGACGATGCGAGTCAAGAATTCTAAAAAATAAAAATAAACAAATAAATAGGATCAAATATGAGGCACTGGATCATTTGCTACCATACATACAAAATTTGTGTTTAAAAATACAAAATGAGTATTTTATTTAAGCTTATTATCATGTAAACCTCTGAAAATGATCGATAGGAACAAATATTAAACCCGTTTGTCAGTTGTCATCGACATGAGGCCATTAAATTAAAATTAAATAATTAATAAAAATAGAGAATACAATTAATTTTTAATTTGTTTTTTTTTTAATTATAAAAATTATGGACAATTTTTTCCCGGGTGCTCCGTGCTTGGGAAGTTAAAAAATTGTAATTTTTAGGAAATCAAAAAGATAATTAAAAAAAATTCCATTTGCGTATAATAACGTGCGTTCTGTTTCTCTCTCCTCGATGCGATCTGTTCGTCCAGGCTTTTCGATCTCATTAGCCTTTTCAATCAGACTTAGATTTGGCTCGGGCGGTTAGCGTGGCCGGATCCGATCTTCGGAGTGACTCCGGCGAGATCGCGGGGTCCGTTTTACAGATCTACTCGCCCGGCTCCTCGAATTCCACCAGCCGCGATGTTCCTGGTAGATTGGTTCTACGGGGTCCTCGCTTCGCTAGGCCTGTGGCAGAAGGAGGCCAAGATCTTATTCCTGGGACTCGACAATGCCGGAAAAACTACGCTGCTTCATATGCTCAAGGACGAGGTTGGATTCTCAGATCAGCATTTGCGTTTTTCTCCTTAAGTTACTGGTTAATTCCTGTTTCCGGTCTTCTTACATTCATCTCTTTGGTGTATTCCTATGTTGTTGGAATTTGTTTCCTTTTCTCTTGAATGCAGAGACTAGTCCAGCACCAACCGACGCAGCACCCAACGTCAGAGGAGCTGAGCATCGGGAAAATCAAATTCAAGGCTTTTGATTTGGGAGGCCATCAGATCGCTCGACGTGTCTGGAAAGATTACTATGCTAAGGTTAGCTATCAAAATTTATCTTTTTGATCACGAATCTACGCCTCATTTTCCTTGCAACTCATTCCTGCATACATGGGTGTGGTTATTCTCTGCATTGATCGTGTACTTTTCTGAAGAATTAACTAAAGTTTGGTTGTCTTAGGGTTATGCCATAATTATTGGTTATTCTACCGTGATATTGACCACATATTTGGTTGTAATTTTTTTAATTGTGCTTTTTGACCCTCCAGGCTTGGATCAACAAATCATTTCACCATGGTTGCATCTTTACAATTTGTGTTTTTTCTTTCATGCATACCGCTGTCATGATCAATTGCTCCCTTCAGTCATATGATTAATCTGATGTCTATCTGTGACTTCTCTTACATTGCTCAGCCAACTCATGGGTTGTTGGATTTGAGGGGGAATCCGACTTCATCTGTCATTCATGTATACTTGAACATTGATTTAACCAAATCTAGAAGCCTGCAACAACTGAAGCCAAAGTTGTGTTACAATCATAGCCACAGATGATATAATTTTTCAAAAAAGAAATTTGTTGAGTTTGATAAATGTTCTTAGGAGATGCGTATCTTTTAATCACAGTGTCTTATAACAGAACTCATTCGGAACTAAGCTAAATAAATTGGTTGTTGTCTATTTTAAAAAAATTGGAATAGATCAATCCAATATCAAACAGAGTGTTACCGTATTGTCCTTGCTCCTGAAAATAGTTTGAGCTCGGCGAACATCTGAAAACTTGGAGGTGCAGTGAACTTGTTAAAAATTCGCAGACACTGTTACTCAAGTTCGGCTGAACTTTGATATTTCTTGAATGTTTGCATAGATAGTTACATTTCTTTCTCAGATACTTCTAGGCTGGGTTGAGAAAGAATATGAGAAAAAAAGGAAGGTGGGCAAATAGAAGAGGATAAACAAGTAGATGGAATGAACAAAAAGTTCTCTCATTGTTAGTTGAATGAACTCACATGAGGAAGTTCTGAGTCATTTGGCATGGCCAGTTGATGCTGACTGGTCGGGCCCAATCCATCACTTTTTTCTCCTTGTCCCAAGTGAAAACTAAAGAACTGCGAACAAAAATGATACAGAAATGAGCCTTTCTCCTAATTTCCACCCTCTTCATTTGAATTAAGTAGGATGAATTGGCCAAGCAAGTTAGTTTCATTGTCACTGTATACACATTCATCACATATTTATTATTATTCTCCTCGCAACCCTCTTTCAAAAAATTTTTTTTTTATGTAATGCTGTGAAATACTTGCATTATGATAATTATTTTTGGGTGGAAGTTGTCAAAGAAGCTGTTCACTTGATTATCTAAAGATTGATTTTCTCTTGTACGATATATCGTATGCTATTTCTTTTCTTGCAAAATGTTTTGTAACCCTTGAATTTTTTTTCTTCTACCAGGTGGATGCAGTGGTGTACCTAGTAGATGCATATGACAAAGAGAGGTTTGCAGAATCAAAGAAAGAATTGGATGCACTGCTATCAGACGATTGTTTGGCAAATGTCCCATTTCTTATTCTAGGAAACAAGATAGACATCCCTTATGCAGCATCAGAGGAAGAGCTACGCTACCATCTTGGTCTGAACAACTTCACAACTGGCAAGGGAACGGTGAATCTTAGCGATTCCAATGTTCGCCCCCTTGAGATCTTCATGTGTAGCATCGTGCGGAAAATGGGATATGGTGACGGTTTCAAATGGTTCTCACAGTACATCAAGTAGAGTTGATTCTTTGATTAGTACCAAATGACCTAAACTTAAATGCTAAAGCTTAATTTGGTTTGAGAACTCTTTAGTTTTCCTAAGTATTTGGTCGAGGTGGAAGTGCATGGTTTTCCTGGTTGTATTTGACATTTATCTACTGCCATTTTAGTGGAACATAAGAACATAGCAAAATAAGGATGCAACATTCAAACCCACTTAAGAGTATTGATTTTCATCGAGGTCAAAGCACATGGCTCTCATCTACATATTTCTGTTTATTCAACAAACCATTATTTTTGAAAGATCATATAAGTTTTCTGTTTCTGATTCTTAAGTGGTGGTGTTCTTTTGTTGATCTGTTAGCATAGACTATTAGGATCACTTGTGTAGTTGTATCTACATGTTGTAGGGTATTTTTAGTTTATTTGCAATGAACATGAGCAAAGGTGTTTGATCCTTCCCCTCATCATGTAATTCGAAGTAACCTGAACTGATCGATCTCTTCGGAGGTCACTCTAAATTGTTAAACAGACACATCTAAAATGATCACACCTTATATTTCTTTGTTAAATTTCACATTTGACTTACACTATATTTTTCCATCTCTTTTCATAAGGTTGATCAGGTATCATTTTGGTTAATTTTAACACAATTTTAATAATAACAAAGTTGTCAATTTGATACAAAAGATCATTTATCAGATAAAATTTATTTTTATTTCAGAATGTGTTTGTTTTGTAGTTTGGAGCGGAAAAAGAAATATCAACAAAAAAAATTTAATTTTTATTTACTTCGAAAATTTTCGTGGCTTAAGATCACTGCACAGCCATTAGCTGTGAATAGATGTCACAAGAAATGGGAAGATTTTTTATTGAAAAAGAAAAGAAAAATAAAAAGGAAAAGGAAAAGGAAAAGGCAAAGGAAAAGATACTCCACCACACAACAAAACGCCAGCGTTCGCTTCAGCCCACGGAGTGAGAGAGATGGAGATCACAAGATTGCAAAACGGCAAAAGGAGGCATCTTTGATCCAAAAGGAGACATATTTCAGCAGAAAAAGCCAGTCTCCACCACCCGTAGATTCATCGGCGCCCTGCGCTTCTTCAGTCACTGCCTGCCAGGAGGCACCTTTTGGGCATGGAACCCCCCGCGGAGGTGCTGCTGAAGAAGATCCAGGAGCTGGAGGCTGGCCACGCCCGAATGAAGCGGGAGATGTCCAGGTTGATGCCCGCAGATGACGGCGGCGGCGGCGGCGCGCGCCAAGCCGACCGCGGCCGCCGGTCCCACTCGGTCTCGCCGCAGCGGAAGGCGCCGCCGCCGTGGAG
>JBAMHZ010000041.1:733117-744948 GCA_037177395.1 Alpinia galanga
AGGAAAAATGAATAGGCTGCAATTTGTTGATTTGGAATTGACCTGTATAGGTTCCCAATTTGTTGGCCAAGTCAAGGGTAGGTCCATCTTTTTGGCAGATGTTGCTCCATCTGTCTCTTCAGTTTGATTTTGCACGGAACAGTTGACACAATAATTGGATCAAGTGGGATCCATCCTCTTCACTCTCAATGTAAACTATGAAAGCCGGCACCGCGAGATCTAGGTCAGTTGCATTGTGCTGCATGAAGCTTCATCACATCTGTTGGGAACTTGATTTCATCATAGCTGAGGTAGTTGATGACACATTTTTGAGACATGCATCACAGTAGAGAAAGAATTGGCCAAACCCTCTCTTTCAATGGGAGGAGAATCTGGAGAGTTGTTTGCTGCTATAAGTGGGGGAGGGAAGATCGGAGTTGGGTTCAGAGAGTAGGAAGAGGAGAAAAGAAGGTGAAAGAGATGGCGAGGAAGAAGATCCGCGAGTACGATTCCAAGCGCTTACTCAAGGAGCACCTCAAGCGCCTCACCGGCATTGATCTACAGATCCACTTGGCTCAGGATTGACCCGGACCTCCTATCTCCATAGATCGCTCTTCCGATCTATCCATCTGGACGCCATTCGAGTTTTACTATCTCGTAACAGAGTCGACGGACTTTGATGAGTTGGCGAACCGGGAACCATGGGCACTTTCGTCGCAGAAATTGGTCGTGAAGCCGGACATGCTGTTCAGGAAACGTGGGAAGAGTGGTTTGGTGGCTCTCAATTTGGATCTATATCAAGCAACTCAGTTTGTTAACGAACGCCTAGGAAAGGAGATTTGGACTTCAGTTTTATAGAGATGAACCCATGTACTTCGTAAATGGTGAACCATACCACTGGATATGCGAGGAGAATTGGATGATACGGGTGCTTTCAAGAATTTCAAAAAAATGCATCATGCTTTCTAGGCTAAAACTTACCTTGTGGAAGAGACTAGGTTGTTGCAGGTGGGGAAACATAGATTTTTCACTTCCGTTTGGTAGAGTCCTAAGCTCCACTGAGAAATTTGTTCACGAACGTGATGAGAAGGTAAAAAGGCTTAAGCTTGATAGTTTTCCATTTCTATTTATTAGAACAATATTGGGATTCACAGTAGTCAATTCACTTGGTTATGTTTACCCTTATATATGAACTATACAAGACCCATGCTACCAAAAATCTTGTTTCTTGTTTTAAGATTGAAGCTCCTTGGCCTTCAGATATGTTTTAAGAGTTATGAGCAGGTGACTGTGTGTTAGTTCCAACTGCTCTTCCGGCCTATAAAGCCATGTGCATTTGTTAATTGCATTCATATTTAAACCATAAAAAGGCTGCCATAAGGTGATATGTCAAACTCATAATGGCTATTGATGTAATTGCAAAATTATCAATTATTGATCATGCTGCATCACACTGGTTCATCACTTCTGGACCTGTGCTCTTTCCATCAACCAAACTCACCTTCGTTTGTAATTGTATACCTCAGTATTAGTGGGTTGTGGTCTCATAAACCCTGTCACAACATATTATATTGCCATTTCAGTCTTCTTTTTTCTCATTAATTGCTTTGTATGATTCGCTTCAACTTTCTTTTTCTCATCCTTGGATTGTTTTACACACCATGAAATTCACATTGCTTCAAATTTGCTAAGATGGCATGTATGATTGAACTCTGTTCTTGGATGGATATGGATGATGCTTCTCAGTTGCTTATCCCTCGCAAATGAGAGCGGTGTGAAGGACACTGAGGGACCAAGGCCCCCGCGCAGGTTGTGCTCTGGATCTGCATGCGTGAAAGAGAGTCTCTTCCCATACATTAGTTCACAACATATATGCTTGTGAAACAATATAAATCAAATATTTAGTTTTGAAACTATCAATATAGAACTAAAGTCTCATACACAATAGAGAGTCTCCTTCATTCACCTCTTTTGCATTCACAATTTTCTAACAAGTTTCACTATTAGTACAGGTTCCATAGATGCTAGGATCACCAAGTTAGTCTAGTGTCTGGAAAGCTGATATGTTTGCCAATATGGCAGGGCTATTCCCATACACTACTGCAAAATCTCAAATATAGTGCCTGTATTTGGGCCGCCTTTTTGCTTCCTAAATTGCATGAAATTTTGATGTTGTTCCATTTAACTTAAATATCCGAGCAAAATTGAGTTTACGGTGTCAATTGGTAGTAGTTGGCATTACTGAAAAGTATCGTTTTAGCCGTCAACGGATACTAATATTATATAGACACCAACCTGATGATGCATTTCGTCGCTACTGATCAATAGAAGGCCTATCTTGACTAGTAGCACCATCAACCCTTTTCCAGTCATGAAGAGGAGAGATGAAACGCTGTAAAAAGAGGTGAGGAGAAAAGGGAAGATGCTAATCAAAGTATAAACT
Organism: Alpinia galanga; assembly: GCA_037177395.1. Lineage (NCBI taxonomy): Eukaryota > Viridiplantae > Streptophyta > Magnoliopsida > Zingiberales > Zingiberaceae > Alpinia > Alpinia galanga. The sequence goes on from JBAMHZ010000041.1 coordinate 735,540, forward strand.
ATAACAAAGAGTGGCACCAGAGCTATAGAAACAAAGTTCCAGTTTAAGTTGTGTGTCAATCCAAGTCCAACTCCTAGTTATTAATTGAGATATTCAGAAGTTTGGACATATGATGAGCCTAGTGCTAATATTAGATTGTCTAAGAACATTATTAATCTGAGCATTGAAAATTTATGAAGTTGATATCACTATGATGTCAGAAAAACTGATTCTCCTATCTTAGACTTGACACTTAACGAGTTGATTTACAAGTTGAGATGCTTATTATATTTTAATAAACTCATTGCTTCAAAAATTTTATTCAATTGAATTTACAAATGTTATAACCTTATATTCAGAGGTAAACCAAGCTATGTGGGAAAGACTATAGGTTAAACCTTATTTCATTAATGTGCCTTTGAATAGTATGTTAGATTATCTCGGCTTAAAACTGAAACCTTAAAAAGGATAGTCCGGTGCACAAAATATGTAATAATATTTTTTAAGCCTTAATATAACATCAAAATAGAACTACTATTTTTGTTTTTTTATTTTGTGGATTTTACCTATTTAACCCTGCTTGAACATTCTTTAGTGGATTTCATTTTAATCATCCCATTGTATCCATTTTTATATTAAAGCATGTCTCTTCTCTCTAATCCTTTAATTTCCATCTTGCACAGTCTTACCTTTTCAAGCCATGTTGTGACAGACTAGTGCCTCCTTGAAGTTCACCGTCTTAAATCCCAAAGGACGCATTTGGACAATGGTGGCTGGTGGTGGTGCCAGCGTCATTTATGCCGATACAGTTAGCTCTATCTTGCCCTAATCATTTTCTGCAAAACTCATGTTCCCCATTTGCATGATCATTCTGACTTAATTGTCTATTAGGTTGGAGATTTGGGTTATGCATCTGAACTTGCTAACCATGCGAGTACAGTGGTGCTCCGAATGAAGATGATGTCCTTCAGTATGCTCGAGTTGTTCTTGATGTATGAATTCACTACCTATCTTTTATTTCTTCAATCTCTGATCTATTTCCCAACATCACATTCGTCTCCGTTAGTGTTATCGAAATTCCTCTTGTTTTGCCCCATCAGTGTGCAACCGCAGATCCTGATGGTCGGAAGAGAGTTCTCCTCATTGGATGTGGTATATCAAACTTTACTGATGTTGCCGCTTCATTCAATGGCATCATCAGGGCCTTGACGGAGAAGGTTAGTTCACAATATGAACTATTTATCATCCCTTAATGATTCCTATGCTTGTTTTATCCACAGGAATCAAAGCTCAAGGCTGCAAGGATGAACATTTTTGTCCGGAGAGGAGGCCCAAATTATCAGACCGGTCTGGCAAAGATGAGGAAACTGGGCGACGAGCTTGGGATTCCTCTTGAGGTCAGTAACTAGGGTCTCGATTCTTCTGAAATTGAATTACATTTGATGAACAAACTTCAATGAATACTTGATCATGAAATTGTAACACCTATTATAATCTTAGTATATCACTCGCCGCCATTAAATAGTAACACTTAACCAAAATGTGACATCTATTATTGTTGAAGCATAGCAACTATAATTAAATTCTGTCATCTAAAATAACCAAACTATGATGCTTCACTACCATGTTAATACAACAAATCAAGCAATAGTATTTAACCAAATTGTGACACCCATTATAACTAAACTCTAGCATCTACCAGAATCAAACAACCACAACCTGCAATATCAAACTGTGGCATTATCTAAACCCGACTACACTGAGATTGGTGTTATGCGTGTCATATAAAAAGTCTCCTTCATCAGACCTTTGTGGATGAACCTTCATATAAGTCTTATCTATTTTCATAGGGAAATTCTAAGACCTGAAATCTATAAAAATCACATTCCACACTATTTTCATTTTGAGGTTTCATGCCCAATCTGCAGCACAGTCTAAGTGGCTCGAACCTTTGTTACAGGTTTACGGAACCAAAGCAACAATGACTGGAATTTGCAAACAAGCAATAGACAGCATCATGTCTGAAGCATAATTGACCTCCATGACTTCGTCCACCATTTCTTCTGCTTTTATTTTAATTTGCCCTGTTAGTCCATCAATAGACCGAGTTGAAAGTTTCTCAATCTGTTGCTTCAGGAATCTGAAAGATATGTGAATTTAGAATATTTGTTCTTGGACTAATTCTCCAAGATTTACCAGGTAAACTCTGGTGATGAAGATCAATTCTCAATTTTTTTAGATGAAATAAAAGGAGATGGCTCTGGGTTTGCAGCATATGATATTTGGCTATTCGTGATTTAGTTTCGTTCCACTTGGGCATGGACATCTAGTCCCGGTGGATCGTTCTATGTTGTTTGGTGAAATAAAAAGGTTCACGTTATTTCTCTTCCTACATAAAATCATTTTACTTTTAACATTTTTTTTTTTTGAAGTCATGGCTCATTAAGAAAATGTGTCAAAATATCATATGCTTTTTTAATGCTTAGTTTATTCCGATGCATTATTGTTTACGAAAAATATAAATCCAGTTATAGAATAATAAATCTTTAAATAGTTTTAGGGTTTTTAGACGAATATTAAATTTCAGCTATTGATATTATACCTGAAATCAAAATCATATTGCATATAACAAAGCTAGTGTCTTTGAGGGTAAGGCATATATTTTACTTTAACAGCACAAGTTACTTCTCTAACCTCGCTTACAGATTAGGAAATTTATTTGATATTTGACCACCAAAATGCAGAACGACCAAAGCATAGAACCTGTCACCATTTTGCCTCGGTCGACAAGGAGACAGACACAGCCACAGGTGGATTGTGTCATCGCAGAGCATCTTTGTATTTAGGGATGATAATGGATCAAGTTCGGATCGGATTTTATATTCTTCATCATCGTCCCCGTTCACATCCCACTGGATATTTAATTTTTATTTTCTTTTTTTTTATCCCTAAAAACGGTTGACTCTATCCCACGGTTTTTCAAGAACACCCTTTCAACAGCTGAATCAAAAAAGGTCAAAACTCATAGATCTCCACCAACCACATGAATAAATTAAAAAAACACTTGTAGGTTAGCCCAGACTCCACAGTTACATCATCCCTAAAAGACCGTCTAATGCTGAAGTTATACTTCATCCGCCAGATAAACTCCTACACAAAGAATTACCTTTACAAATTTTTAAAAAATTCATCACCAAATGATACCTCAACATAGGATCACACTGTATTTTCTCATGAGGTACCTTACCGCTGCTGTCGCTGCACCACCTTTAGGAGCAATTGTTATCTTTATTTCTATTCCCATGTGAAGGATCAAATATTTATATCCTATCTAAATACCCTATTACCACTTACAATAACATTTTTCCAAATTTAAATTATTTATAAAGCCACATCTAATTACCCAATTATATAATCGAATCTAAAAATATTCCTCCATACTCTCCTCTATACACGGATCGGATATAGGATCCTCTATGCATTGCAATCCCTATTCGTATTCATCAGTACAGAGCTTATTGGTACACACAACAGTTTGCATCCAACTCATCTAGACCATCACCATACATACAGAACAACACCATTGATGGTCAATTTTGCGAACTTAAACATTGCTGAAGGTAAGACAACAATTTGGGATGAAAAAGAACAATGTGGCGTAGAGAATCACATTAATGGCGCCTAACCAGGTATGATCCGAACAGGTCATTGGGGATCTCTGTATATGTCAAGTGAGGTATAGGAAATGTGTTCAAAGTTTACGGCTATAAGGCACTTCGCTTGTACATCTCAACCATTAGAAGAGTTATCGAAGGGACAAACCATTTTGGGAGATTGGATCCTGCACATCTAAAGCAAGAAACTAACCATTCCACAGTAAACGTTCGATGACAATCCTGACATCACAAATGATCGGCTAAACACAATGATTCTAGCAAACAGTTGGAGGAAGAAATTATTCGACAAACCGCACTTTCAAATGCAAGAACAGGAAGTGAAGTCAATGCAAAACAATCACCGACTGAAAGAGATGCATCAGCACACAATTCCACAGCTCTAAGTCAGCTTCCGTTTAATCATTGTATAGAAGAAAACAAAGGTCCAACGCGTAAGAAGAAATACAAAATGGCATACGAATGCGCCAGAGGGCGAAAAAGTAGCTAAAGGAGATATTTTGGTACCATCGTCGATGTCTTTACTTCTCGGAAGAGTTTGGACCTCTCTTCTTACCGAATCCAACCACTGCGAAGAGCAATAAGAAGAAGAAGAAGAAGAATGTCAGAGGACACCCGGATTGCAAAGCAAACAAAGCGGAAGGAAGAAAAAGGGCTTCCATGGAAGAGGAATGATATAAGATTACCGGCAGTCACGAAGCGGCGGTTGTACTGCATGCGCTTGTAGGCCCTTCCACGGGGCTTCTTCTTCTTGTCCTGCTTCGCCACCTTCGGCGTCTGGCCTCGGACCTTTCCCGCGCGAGCTAAAGAACCGTGCACCTTACCTGAATCCCATCAAAATAAACACGACCAGTCGTCGGGTATCCAAGAGGGAGGAAACGAATTACAATTGGACATAGAACTGACCCATGGCGGCGTGCGGCGAACTGGAGGCGGCAGCAGCAGCGGCGGCGACGAAGAATCCTCCTCTCCCGCGCTCCAAAACTAGGGTTTAGGGAAGGCAGTCTCGCGTGATATTTATATCCTCCACGATACGGCCCGGCCCATCTTGCGCTGTACCCAGTTCGATGTAACCAGAAGGCGGTCCTGAAAATCCAAAGCACTAAATTAAATTCCTTTTAAAATATTTTTTATATATAACAAAAAATAATCTAATTTTTACCAAAATAATAATAAAAATGTATTAGATTCGATAGAAACTTGTACGATCGTTTATTGCCTCATAGATTAAAAAAAAAAATTATTATCGTATTAGATAAAATGTATTATTTCGTTCCTCTTTGGCGTGGTGGTTAACACATCGCCATCTTATCTTAAGCAAACGCTAAGATCGTCCATAGTAATAAAGATTTTTAAATTCCACTCCACCTCTCATTTGAAAAAAATCCAACTTAGGTCTCTTTCGACCCATTCTACAAAAGCTATTTTATTGAAATAATTTGTTTACATAATTCATTTATATTGAGTCCACTTAGTTCCAAATTAAGTTATTGATTAACAATCTCTTGAGAATTAGACTGAACCTTAATTTAGGAGTACAAAAGTGAAGAGAATAATATTGTTGGAGCTTGTTTTGTCCATCCAATCATTGTAACCTAACCAACATGGATAATTTAATGTCATCAATTGAAGAAACACATCTATTAGCCAATTCCCTTCCTAACACGCACAAAGGAAAGGAGTGAGTTATTATTATGTTAAATTATTTTATAAACATACTTTAAATAATATAAAAATAGTTTTATGTCTCTTGTTCTTCATGTGCTGCCAAAGGCAATGAGAACATGTTCGTGGTCAAATGCCGAGAAGTTTAGCTGCTTTTTCCACATGATTCCCGCTGCAATTCCACGCCTTGCATCAACCACCGCTCCTTCCTCCTTCCACTTCTTCGACGAGTAGAGAGAGAGCCAAGGCAGGAGCAGCGATGAGGCAGGAGCTCGGGAAGGCCTCGTCCAATGCCCTGCCTGCATCTAGAACAAGAATGTCTGCGACCGAGTCCAGGACTCCGAGAGCAGACTCCGCGAACCGGGCGTTGCCCCGTCCGAAGCCGGCTGCGAAGACGGTGAGCCGAAGCAGCGCCGACATAGGCAGAAGAGGTTCGGTATTCGGCGTCGGGGGAGCTGGAGCTAATGGCGACGCCGTGGTGGAAGAGTTGGAGAGGAGACTTGGCGAGCGCGAGAAGTTGCTGGGGGACTCGCAGGCCGAGGTGCTGGGGCTCAGAGCTCTGGTCGAGAAGTTGCGGGTTTTGAATGCTGAATTGGAGTTGGAGAACAAGAATTTGGCTCATGGTTTGACTGTTGCTGAAGCAAAGATCAAATCTTTAGAGCACAAGTGTGATCGGGTTAGCAGAAAGATCTCATAGTATTTTCCACTGAGGCTGTAGTTGATTTGTTTGTTTCTTGTTCCCAATGAGTGCAGGCAAATTCAATCACCATATCTGGTGTCGCCAGACAGCCGCCGCCGCCGCCTCCGTCACCAACACCTCCTCCCCCTCCTCCTCCTCCTCCACCACCACCACCTGCAGGAGTTCAGTGTGGCTCGGGAAGGGCAAAGACAGTGCACAAGGCTTCTGCACTAGTTGAACTGTACAATTCATTAACCAAGAGAGATGGAAAGCAAGGCTCCATGGCTACAGATATTGCACGCATCAGCATTGTCGGGGAGCTTCAAAATCGGTCGGCTCATCTACTAGCTGTGAGTGTCTTCTTTTACATGAAAGAATTATGTCAAAGTAATGAAACACTAAGTGTTTGCCCTTATGCTTCTTCAACTAAGTATTTGTTGTTTTCATGCCTGACTTTCTTTGTGATTCCACAGATTAAATCAGATGTCGAAACAAAAGGGCACCTCATCAACCATCTCATAAAGAAGGTGCAATCAGCCTCTTTCACTAATATGGAAGAAGCCCTGTCTTTCGTCGATTGGCTTGATGGGGAGCTCTCTACCTTGGTATTGCTCGTAAACAAATTCGTATTCACGTTAGCTAGATTAGATGAATGCAGAAGGCAGATGAACATATAAAGTTGGCAACTTTGCCATACCACTTGCAATGGTTTCAGGCTGATGAGAGTGCTGTTCTGAAGCATTTTGACTGGCCTGAAAAGAAAGCTGACGCTCTGAGAGAAGCTGCATTTGAGTTTCGTGCTCTAAAGTCACTCGAAGACGAAGTTTCTTGTTTCAAGGATGATGACTCCTTAGCATGCGAGACCACCCTAAAAAGGGTTTCAAGCTTTCTAGCTAAGTGAGTATTCAATCTTCAAGCTTATTGGTGCTTTTAAGGTTTGTGCCCATTGCAACTGATCTAATCTCATCCATGATTTTTCTGAAAGGTTGGAGCGAAACACGAGTAGGTTGATGAAGTTGAGGGCTACAAGTATGCTTTTGTATAGGGAGTGCAAAATTCCAACAGATTGGATGCTTGATTCTGGGATGGTTAGCAAGGTAGATTATATATTGCACCAATCTCTTGGAGTTCTATGTATTTTTTATACTTCATTACGATGAATTCTAGTCGATTGAGCGAGGATTAGCTAAGATATATTATAGTGGATATATCAAAATTGCGAGCTTTTTCTTTCGGGCATCAGTGTTAGGCCATAAACACACAAATCAAAGAGATGCTATGCAGGAAGTATAATGTGCAGTTTGTTACAGATGAAGCAAATTTCTACAAGGCTTGCAAAAGTCTACATGAGGAAAGTGTCACTGGAGCTAGAATCGACTCGACATGCTGAAAGGGAATCGGCACAGGAAGCACTTCTCTTCGAAGGGGTGCGTTTTGCTTATCGAACACATCAGGCAAGTCATTCGACCTCGAATTCTATAACACATGTACATGACAATTCCAATCTCAAAGTAAACAGGTTGATAATGGCCTTCATGGTTCCTTGTGTTGCTTGGCAGTTTGCAGGAGGCCTTGACTCGGAAACCATGTTAATCTTCGAGGAGTTAAAAAGGCGAGTTGAACCGCAACAAGGTAGAGGACATTAGATCAACCTGATTCAAGTCTGATAGTGAAAATAGAAGTTACAGAGGTTCCTCTGTGAGAGCAATCTTCATCCAATTACATGTATGAGCTTGTAGCTAAGTGTGTATATTGACTTCAACCAAGAAAAGACTGTAGTATCATGGAAAGTGACATTGATGTTGTAATCCTCAACAAGGATGATAGCATCTATCCAATTCACAGTGTCATTTTATCGAATCAACCAATGGAAGCTAAAACAGCTGTGCGTGTGTATATAAAAGTTGTCCTTAAAAAAAAAATAAATTAAAAAAACCTAACACTCCATCGTATTTCTTTTATAAAAAAATACGGTTATTTTGTGCTCTGTTTATTTGGGAGGAATAAAATAAAAATCTTGAGAAAAAAAAATTCTTGGTTTACTTTGAAAAAAAAAATATTTTTCTTTTTATTTAATAGATGGATGAACTTGAGATTGTTAACTTTATGAAAATATAAATTAAGGAATTATAAGTTATCATATTTCACTATATATAGATGTTGAAAAGATGAACTTCGATCTTCTATCACAAACTCCTTGTAATCATCGCAGTTGAAATGATAGTTACATTCAATAAACTATCACTGCAATCTCACAACACTGCAATCTTAACCCAATGATGACAGATGATGGTTATATCTTATTCTACACAAAAAGATTAAAGCTCTCTCTAATCATCCTCATCGTCCACTATATTTCTTCACATGAAGTACATATACAAGAGGAGAGAAGAAGATGAAGTCATGGGTTATAGAAGAAAAAAAATGTGGAACCGCCACATTAGTGACCTCAGGTCATAGATTATAGAGTATGAGATAATGAACTTAACTGCTATCCAATGATTCCATTTGGCATGTCCCAATGTGGGAATATTTGATCAATAAAGATTTTATAGGTTGACACATTATTTTCTTCCTTTTAATTATATATTTTTTGTATTCAAATCGGACAGAAAACTTTATCTTCCTTTTGAATTTTTTTTATTGATAAAATTTGCTCTTGCAGCTATTGGTTGCTTGGTGTCGCTAAGCCATCAGTAAGCAGCCATCGTCGTTGTTGCAGTCATTGTCATTTGTTATCACTGCCGCAGTTGCTGTCGTTGTAGGCCATCACCGCTAGCCGTTCCCGCCACAATCATCGATCGTTGCCACCATCATTGATCGTCAATCGCTGCCACCGTCATTATCATCAATCATCAACCGTTGTTGTCACTAATTGTAGGCAAGTTGCCATCTCCTACGCTCGGCATCGATCGTCGCCGTTGATTGAAACTGTCGATCATCACCACTCATCAAGCAGCCATTGTGGGCGGTGATAGCAATCATCGCAAGCGATGGCAGTGGTCATCACGGGCGACGTAGCCACGAGCAAATAATTTTTTCTTCTTTTCTTCTCTTTCTTCTTTTTTCTTATTTCCTCGAAATTTTTTTTTCTCATTTAAAAAATTAATTTAGATTAATGCTAAAAAAATCGACAATAGTTAATAGAAATAATATATCTTTTCAAACAACCAATTGAAAAGTATCTGAACGAAAATAATATTTACATTGGTATTTATTAATTTTGAAAAAACTAATGATAGAGTCTTAAGAAAGATTACATGGAAAATTCTAAAAAAAAGTGTTAATATAGCATATATTGAAATAATTAAAAATATGTATTAAAATACAATGACAATAGTCAAAACAGTAAGGGTGCGTTTGGTTCAAGTTATAATATATAACTTTGGTTATGTGATTACTAGGTAATTGC
>JBAMHZ010000041.1:747572-762639 GCA_037177395.1 Alpinia galanga
ATATAAAAGTCAACCAAAATGCCCTTAAAATTATTATTATTTTTTTAAAAAATTGAGGCTATTATGGTAATTTCCGACTAAATAACCTTTCAAATTGCCTATGAAATACCCGGCTCAGCACAATTCCGTGGTATGAGTTTTTAGGCCGGGCTCTCCTCCCATGGGCCCGTTGGCACCTATATTGGGCTTCCAGCCTGGGAATTCTAAATGGACTCAAAAGACTCAATAATGGGCTCGGCCCGAACGCAGGACAGAGTCAGATCATTCCCCCACCAAACAAACTAAAGCCGAAGGATCAGTCTCCGTCTTCCTTCCTTCGCTGACGCTGCCGTCCAAGTTCCCCATGGCGATCGCCTCGCCCAAAACGATGGACCACTGGCGGAATCGGATGTCTTCCACGTCATCCGACAAGCCATCCGCGTCGCTGCCTCCAATCACCCGAACGAGTTCAGGAGCCGGCGGAATAAGATTGTCTAGATGCTCTTCGCCGCAATTCCCCGCGTAGAGAAGGCCGACGAGGGCGGTGGCAACGCCGTCGAAGCGATCGAGGAGAAGGAGGAGGATGGCCGTGGCAAGGCCGTCGAAGCGATCCAGGAGAAGCAGGATGATGGCGGTGGCAACGCCGTCGAAGCGATCGAGGAGGAGTAGCCTGGGCGTGGCAACCCGATGGAGCTTCTCAATGCGCTGTAGCATTTTTCTTCACATTCTCTTTATATTCCTTCTGTCCGAGTTCCATAAATTTTACGAAAGAAAGATGATCTCCATTTCAGAATTCTAATGTTCGTCTCTCAATCTGATTTATTTATTGTGTATGAGAAAATAAAGTTTGGATTAATTTGATAGACCCATCTTTTCTAATAATAACTCTGATATCAAGTTTGTTTTTTTTTCTTGATGTTTTATTCATACTTCCATAAATACACAGTACATTAATAATTTATAAGGAATAATTCAAAATTAATAGAAAATATAAACTGTGACTAAATTTTAATTAGCTTAGAAAATAAACTTTGGCTCTTAGGAAACATAAACACAATTAATATATATTTCATGTTAATCAATTACAAATTACCAGCAACGACGCGGATCGATGGCATGTCGGATGACGTGGAAGATGTCAAAGTCGCCGGCCTCCCGGAAGAATCCCCGCCAGTGGTCGAGCGAGGAGGTCGGTCGGCATGGAGAACGTCGTCGGCGTCACGACGACTGATCTGATCCTGATGCTTTTACCGGTGGAGACGAAGAGATCGCTCTCTCTCCCATCGATCAGCAGCCTCTCCACTTTTTTGGGAATAAACGCGCGCAGGTGCGGGTCGATTAATAAAAAAGAAAAAACACGCCCGACCATATGGCGGGTCAAGAAACAGCAGATCCGATATGAAATTATTTGCCTGATCAAGTTGATAAATCTAACGCAGATTCTGACCTTTGAAATATTTCAAATTTATCAAGTCGAATTTTTTTCCTACTCTTAATAAATTTCCAACAAAGAAGCAAAATAGAATGAAATAGGATGACGTTAAATATGTCCAATCTGCAGGATATCAACAGTCTTCAGAAATATGAGATTATGCATGGAGATGAGAATGTACATTGAATCAGGTTTTATTCACAGACGATTATTTGGGATGGTTAGCCGGAACCGAAAGTGTTCTCCCCGCTGTAGGTCATATACAGGAAACCGTCCTCGTCCTTGTGTTCCTCATAAATCGCAGACATCATGGCAGCTAAAAAGAAAAATATCACCACTCCGTGATGAGAAAATGTTTTCAAGCTTAAAAATGTGTAACTTCATTGATAGAATCTTACCGGTGGGTGGTAGTATATTCTTAACGAAGATGAAGATGGCCTTCTCGGCACTAAGCTTGATCCTCTTGCGAACCACATAAACAAATTGTCCCACGGTGAGATCGGCAGGAACCAGGTACCTGCATCAAGTTATACACCAGATTGAATATCTAGGAAAAACATTCATCTGTTGAAATGGACCGGATGGAAAAAATGATTTTAAGTATCAAACTAACTCAGCTTCAACATCAACAACTCACATTCTGGTAACAAAGTAATGTAATATATAGTTCAGAAAAGTAAACGAGCATCAACCAATTCTAAGAAAAGTGATTCAACCAAAAGACTACTAGAAAACCAGAAGAAAAAAAAACTTGTTAGGGATGTCTGGGGAAGAATCAGTGCAGTTTTTTGCGAATTAAGGGTGAGAAGTTACTGCCCCTGCTGCTTATTGGATATCAGCAGCAGCAGCAAATCAAACCGAGTTAATCCAAACTTCTTGGCATCGCCTAAATGGAAACTTTGAACATGCTATATCACTAGACATGTGCATATCAAGTAAAAAGTTTTCATTAAATTAACTATAAAGTCTCGCTTTCATTTCCCTCTATCCCTTGTATATTCAACTCTAATCAATTCAACTCATATGTATGATCTCAATCCATTTTCTCTCATTTGCTCATCGAATGAAACTATTGTAACTATCTCCCAAATAATAACATTTGTTTAGTTTACTCTTTCTAATAATCTCAAATATCCAATTTAAACATCTCAGATTTGCTATACTATTATTTGTACCATTGTTTCCTCACTGCCAAAACCATGAGGAATAACCCAGTATATATTATGCTCATAAAATTCCCCCTCGCCTATTCTCTGGGACTCTAGCAAACCAGACTCCATAAACTCCAACAGTCCAAACCAACGTGTATCAAGCTCAATAACTAGGAATGTATCTTAATTGGCATTACTGGGATTGAAATTAATATTGCAATACCATGTTGAATTTGTTTTGATATGCTATTGATGACCAAATTTTGGGTTAATACAATAATTCGTCTGATCAGAAATAGAAAGAAAAACATATAGACAATTCTATAAGTTCTTTAAAATCAGTAACCAACTCATCATGAGCACCTACAATTCGATAGAGAAACAAAATAAGCTTCATAAAATGATTAAAAAAAAAAACATTTTCGTAAAAGAGACTAACTTCTTCTTGTCAATGTCTGGAATGTCACTTCTTTCAGCCTTCTCCACGATCACCTACATAAAAAACAAAAATGAGACAATGTATATAGAAAAACATTTTGTGAATAACCTCATGACATTACTTACTGGAATTCTATCGGGATATTTCTCACTGATACGAGCAGCCTCAGCTTGCCTCCTTTCTGAAATACAGAGTTTTTTAGTGGCATAAAGATTAAGCAAATTAGAAAGCCAAGTATCAACTTTAAATCACTGCATGAAAATCATACTAGATGTTTGATAGGGGATGTATAACTAGAGAGAATTAATAGCTAGCTAAATCCCTAACTAAATACATTTGTCAAGTTTGTTGAGATTGGATGTTAATGCTAGCCATCTAAAAGTTATTTGTTCTTCTCTTCCATAGGTTTCAGGATGAATATGTAACATATAATTATGAATGATGACAATCACACAACATTATCAAGGGGTGTTGGTCCTATCTACACAGGACGAAATGAATCTAATCCCTCCATTGAGTTGATGCAAGGTTATATCATTAGGAATATCCAAATAAATGTAGATTCTCATCTCCACTACTACTAGTTGTTTTCAAATAGCCCAACACTTTGATCAATAAGGTATTATGGGTCATAACTAGTTTTATAAATCCTTTGGCACAAGATGATTGTTTACTGAGAATACTACTGAACACATTATAAGTAGTCATCTTAAAGTAGGTAGTTCATGGAACATGTCTCCAGTGTTTAGAGAGAATAGTTTATGCATTCCTTGAGTATTAAAAGAATTGTAATGTATCAGCGTTGAAACCCTCAATTCGTCAATATCACAACAGCCTATTAAGCATCGGTAATGATTATCTATTAACTAGTGATACAATTTGTTTCAAAAATAAAAACCCTCTTCCTGAGATTATATGGAACAAATTATGAATAAGACATTCCAAAACTCGTATGAACAAATAATATTTCCATAGCTCATCTGAGTTCGGATTCAGGGAAACACCTTTTCCCCAACATAATTTTAGTAGAAAACATTTTCAATAAAACCAAATCGAAAACTCAAAAACAACTATAATCGGTCAAAAATAATCAAATTCATTCTCCAACCCTCATCAAATCAGCGTCTGCGTTCCATTAAAAAAAAGCAGGGGTAAAGCACAAACCGAAAGGATGCTCCAGCTTGAATGAACTCTTCTCCATCAATCCCTGTCTCCTGCAATCGCCCCAAAAAAACAAGGGGCCGTGCTAATCTCCAGAAGGGGAAAAAAAACTCAAAAGAAATATGATCGTCCGTTCATCATTTGCTCATCAATTGAAATCAAACCAGACGAGTTGCAAAAGCAAAGATCACGTACAAGGCACAGCGTCAAGGAACCGGGGGTCTTCGCGTCGATCGATCGGCCGAAAGGTCGGACGAGTGATTTGGGGGAATAGAAGACTCGAGGGTTTCGTGAGTCGCCCGCCTTTATTGCTCACGGGCGCAAGAAGCTGTAGAGGGGAGGAATTGCGTGAAGCAATTTACCAGCATTAAGTTCCTCGCCCTTAGTTATTACCGGGGCCCGCGGCAACGGATGACTCACGAACATGGTAAACCGGCGTGTAAAAATGCGGTGAGCAGGAGGTGAGATAATTCAGCCGTCAACTCCCAAACACACCTGTCTTCCAATTGGGAATCCAGCAGGACCCGCATTGGCTCGTGACGGTTAATTTATCCAGCAAATAAATGACATGAGAAGGCAGGTAGAATCTGCGGGTAGAGTTGGGTTAAGTAACCAGTTCTTGTTTCCTGATTCTGTCGTCTTTTCGTATGAATTTAAGTGAATAATTTTTTCTTAAAACAATGAAAGAGGAAATTAAAGTGTGGATTAGTGAGTCATTCTCCAGTATTAGAAAGACTGTTGATGTCAAGGAGATGAGATCAGAAAATTTGCAGGCACCAAGTGGATGATGATGATGAGGAGGAGGAGGAGGTGGAGGAGAGAGCATAAAGCGGAAGAGAACAATATGAGGAGTGATGGAATCGATTGATCGCCCCCCGCTTGCTGTTGGAGACCACCATTGCCATTTGGATTTGAGCTGCACAGTCAATTCCTGCTGTTCTCCCTTCTGCCCATTTCTTTTTCCTTTACGATTTGAGAACTGTTTAGTATTTATTACTTTAAAGTTTGGAAAATTTTGTGTTCATCTCAATCTCCCTCCTTTATTTGATCTACCAATCGCCGTTGCTCAATTCCCTGACAAGGAAAACCCTAAACAGCGATGCTTTTTCCCTGAACAAAGCTGCGGAGGTGGGAAGAGGAGGTGGAATCCACGAATTCGCAAGCCGCTGCGAAGGCTCAATGGGATTCCCTCTACTCCATCAAATGGCCGTTAATGGAAGCTGATTCCACCTATAGTGCAGTGCAGTAGGCCCAGGAGCCATGGCGGATTCCCCCACCCAGGCTCTGGATGCGGATTCCTTCGCCCTTCCCCGCCTCCTTTTATACCCCTTCCGGCTCCCTCCCAGAAGCTTGTGCATCACTTCCCTGCCACCAGCCGGATTGGTACTTGCCCTAGCTTCTCTTCCCTTTTCTGCTTCAGACTGTGCCTCGCACATAGGATTATATGATTTGTACCCTAAAACCCGACCTTTGGTCGTCTTTTATGTGCAAAACATGATATTGTACAATAATCAATGGCCATAGACTACTGGAGTAATTGTCGGTTAGGTGAACTTTGATCATTGACTGTATGAAACCTTGGACATTTAATGCTGTGGCTCGTGTAATCTAAGGTAGTCTCTCTGGAAGATGGTTTTTTTGTTCTAACCCTCAATGGTATTTTTCCTAATCCTCATGTTTCAACATGAAATTTTTCATTGCGTCTCACCTGAGATAACACAATTCTGGTTAGGCTTCTCCAAGCTTTTGACATTTAGCTAGGCTTTTGTGCAGGAACAGGTGTCATTTCTTTCTTTCTGTTATGCATTCCTGTCAAAAATCAACACTCGCGAAACCACTGGCTTGTCTTTTACTCATCTCAGTTCCAATATGGTTGGAGTGCCTAAACATCTTTCGTATTCACTACTCGGACTTGCTTGCAGGCCAGTGTTTTGTTCGGGGAAGGTAGACACTGGGAGTGGAAATTTCCAACAGAAGTTGTTCTTTGTTAAGGTTCTGGTGAGGCCCCAACCATGACATTAGAGGAAGGGAATGGCTTTATAAATGTTGGGCTGTTGGTTGCATTCAATCATATTCATTTTGTAATTTAAGTGGCAGGTTTTGGGGGAAAATGAATGCATTAATTGCAACAAGCAGAAATTTCAAACAGGCTGCTAAGCTGCTGGGGTTGGACTCTAAGCTCGAAAAGAGTTTGCTAATTCCATTTAGAGAGATCAAGGTAAACTAGCTAGCACACTTCAAAAGGAATAAGTTTGCTAATTCAAAAAGAATGCTTCTTAGTTGTCTTATCCATCTCAGTTAACCTGAAAAGAAATAAATTTGCAATGTTAGTTGTTGATTGATAATCACGCACCTCAATTTATTTGACAACTATTTGTCTAACAGTGGACTACCCCATATTATTTTGATAGTGTATGTTTTTCTGCAGGTTGAATGTACAATTCCAAAAGATGATGGTACTCTAGCATCTTTTGTGGGTTTTAGGGTACAACATGATAATGCCAGAGGTCCTATGAAGGGGGGAATCAGATTCCATCATGAGGTGGGTATGCATATTAGGTTACCTTCTAAATGGCAGGTCTTCTTGACAAATCATTTAAGCTACTACTATGCACAACATCTGGTATATAGAACAAAATTTATGAGAAGAAACTTCCTGTCTGTCAAATTCCTCAACTTCTTTTTGGTTCAAAAAAAATCAGGCCACCTATTTCTTTTTATCTCATAAGAACTTTGATTGACCAAAAACAGTGCAGATTTTTCTTTCTAACAGAGTTCCTATCAAATGAGTTAAAACCAAGGTGGTTGTTTTGCTTTATCACGTGCTGAAGCAACCATTTATTGCTTATTATTTATTGATCACATTTTTTTTGACTGATAATACTAAAAATATCATTTATCTTCTAACATATTACAGCATACTACAATATTTACCAAAATTTTCCCTTGGACATGTTTTAACGAGCTCAACTTTTGGATTGGCATCATATGAAGTATGTGTGTGTTTTTTGTTGCCTTGTATCTTCATTGTATTTGATATTCATTATATATGATTACCAGAAATCATTTTTTTTATCACCTGAAATGTTAGAACATCAATCTACTGGCTTCGAATCAGTTTTCACTGCATTGCATGTGCTATTTGTTATCAAATTCATGCAAACACAAAGTACTGTTTCATCTTATATGTTCTCTTGCTACCCTCTTCGGCATACTTAAGGGGACATGCAATTTTTTACATGGAAAAAGAAAACAAATTCCACCACACTATATAACTTGTTTTATATATTAAAAAGAAATGTATATTTGTAATTATTGTATTGTTAAAATTCCAGCACTACTAGAGAATGGTTGGCTTCCATTTTCTTAGTATGACCAACGGATTTCTAACCAGTATATATGCAAAGCAAAGAGCAGAAAATTGCTTCCTGGCTCAATTAGCTGCTTTGTGATAATTGTACAACTCGATATCCTTTAAAAGTCTGTAGGTTGTACTACTTCATTCTTAGGATGCTGATCAGATATCAAAGCAATGCATTTAAAATCATAGTAAAAGACATGCAATGAGCGAATTCTAAATGTTGTATATATGTTTTAGGTTGACCCAGATGAAGTGAATGCCTTGGCACAATTAATGACTTGGAAAACAGCTGTAGCAAATATACCATATGGAGGTGCGAAAGGTGGAATTGGTTGCAATCCCGGAGAACTTAGTGTCTCTGAGCTCGAGCGACTTACTAGAGTTTTTACACAGAAAATACATGATCTGATTGGCATTCACACTGATGTACCAGCACCTGATATGGGAACTAACCCACAGGTTACTTGTTTCTACTTTTCTTTTTAACTTTTCTGATGTTTGCTGAGCAAATATTTCTTTCCATGTGCTTCACTATTGATTGATCCAACTATTTTCCTGCAAATACCACAGACAATGGCTTGGATACTGGATGAATACTCAAAGTTTCATGGCTACTCACCAGCTGTTGTTACTGGAAAACCTGTTGTAAGTACACTGACGAATTCATCAAAGATGGCTCAAGTTTTTATTTTTATTGTTGAAAATGTGTCTTGTCTAGGTTTTCTTTTGTCTGTACCAATCTGATAACTGGATTATGTTATATCAAATTTGAACCAACCTTGATCAAATTTAATAAATTATTTAATTGACTCAGATTGATGATCTGATCTGATTTTGGTCACAAATATCATTCTCTACGGATAGCAGCAATTTATTTCAAACATTTCAATCGCTAAGTGATTTTTTTTTTGGAAGGATCTTGGTGGATCTCTTGGTAGAGATGCAGCTACTGGAAGGGGAGTCCTGTTTGCAACAGAAAGCCTCCTTGCTGACTATGGAAAGTCCATCGAAGATCAGCGTTTTATAATACAGGTGAAGCTACCATCGTTACTCATGAGATATAGAGTCTGAGCTATTGATCAACTGAAAAACCATTTAAAAAACTAAAGCAATGCTATTTTTACAGATTGAGGATCTTATAGAACTATAATACATATAAGACAAATTTTTGCTCCTATACTGTCATAGTAGCAGCGAGATTAGATGAATATTTACCATTGTATGCAGTTTTATCCTGGATTACAATACAAGAAATTATTTCAACGACTCAAATCTGTGAGCGCATGGTCACATACTATTTCAAATTTTGTATACCTGAACTGTGTGATAGTCAAAACTCAGTCTTACCAATTTTCACAATGGGGGCTTTTCGCCAGAAACTTACATTAAAGATGATAACATGTTTCTTTTAATGTTCAGGGCTTTGGTAATGTTGGTTCTTGGGCTGCTCAACTCATTAGTGAAGCTGGTGGTAAGGTGATTGCTGTTAGCGATGTCACAGGAGCCATAAAGAATCCTAAAGGTATTGACATTGAAAAACTACTCAAACACTCTGTCGAGAATCGTGGAATCAAAGGTTTTAATGGTGGAGAATCGATTAGTCCAAGTTCCTTGCTTACAGAAGACTGTGACGTTCTCATCCCAGCAGCACTTGGAGGTGTTATAAACAGGTTATTTCATTCATGATTCTTGTAGTCGTATCTTTTTGGGAAACAAATAATAGAATTTCTATAACCTACTTGTAGTCATTTTTCCAAACATGACACATAACTAAACCAAAGAAACAAAGTATGTAGTTTGTTGCTAGTTGAGCTTATTATTATACTGAATTATCTGAGACCATTTTTTTCCTCCACTCTAAAGGGAAAATGCTAATGACATAAAGGCCAAATTCATTATCGAAGCAGCAAACCACCCAACTGATCCTGAGGCTGATGAGGTGATAGAGAAGTTTTAGGCATGATTGATTCAAGTATTTGATCATCACTAAGCAGACTCTTATAGTCTATGATTCCTCCCTGCATTTTCAGATCTTATCTAAGAAAAATGTTGTCGTTCTTCCTGACATATATGCAAACTCTGGTGGTGTTACTGTGAGCTATTTTGAGTGGGTTCAGGTTAGTTGTTACTGCTTGCCCCTTCATTACTTTTCTAGTTTGTGAATAGACTAACTCTAGTTCAAGTGAATCCAGTGGCCACTAACCAAGTGAGACTTATTTGATTTTTCTAGAGAACGTCAAGTAGAACTTTCTTGAACTCATTATCAACTTTGTTAAAAGATTATATATGAATAGAGTTATGCTTGGCAAATGCAATTTTGGTGTATGGTTCTCTCCTAGTATTGGGCAACATATGACAAAATGAATGGCGTTAACTTTGCATCTTGACTTTTGCATTTAACAAATTGAAGATTAATATTTCCTTCTTTGGACTCAGAACATCCAAGGATTCATGTGGGATGAAGACAAGGTCAATGCTGAGCTGAAAACATACATGACTAGAAGCTTCAAAGGCATGAAGGAGATGTGCAAGACACACAACTGTGACCTCCGCATGGGGGCTTTTACTCTTGGAGTCAACCGAGTTGCACGGGCAACTGTTCTCCGAGGATGGGAAGCTTAATTTTGATACCTTTTCCTGGTTACATTGTCGCAGCAAAACAATAACAACTGGGTGATTTAGAGAGTTCGAACCTTGTTATCATCAAATCTTCTCATGGTTTGATGCTTCTCTGAGTTTGGATTTGGATGGTCATCAAGTGATTTTGATGCCCCTTATTACACTAAATGAATGCATGTACTAAGCAGGTTTGTTTTAATGGAAGACTACTGATGAAGAAATAACTTGATCAAGTGAATCACAGCACTTGCAAATAATCTTTGAAACATTGTAACACTGTGACTATATCTAAAGATTATTCAAGTGATTTAGTTTGGTTATATGAACATCTCTTTCCAAAGATGATCTTGAACGACAGGATCCAATCTCTAGGACATATTGCTGATTCAGGATTTTCAGACTTGTGAATAAGCAGAAGAATGCAAGATACTGTGTTATTTTTCCCTCAAATATCTCAATTTGTGCTTCTATTGGCTTTGGTTTATTATCAGAATTGAGTGTAATTAAAGACAATGCAGAATTTAATCAATATTGAGGCACCAACTCATGCCGCTTTGGAATTCATCATCTATCATCAACATTAATTGCGAGGAATATGAAACAAGACGCACATAATATGACCAATGAATAGAACTTTAGAAAATTCCAATCTTTTTAGGCAACTGCAATATCAGATGAGCAAGAAGAATTATTAGACAATTTGAGGTCAAGGAAGAATCAAACTCCTTCAAAACCAGACATCTTTCAATTTGGCCAAAGAAGCTATACATTATATAGTGTGAACAAAAAGGATCTAATTATTACAAGGTATTCTTTCTATGCTCAGGTTCATGAGAGCCATAAATAGGCTTTTCCTCAAAAGAATTTAGAACAGAATTATACAATTGAAGGACCAGAGACTAAAGATTTCTACTTTTTATTGAATCCAAAGATAGACTTGATAGCATTTATGGCACTCTCATTTATAAAGGACTCATCAAATTTCTTCAATAGAGGCTCAAATTCTTCTAAAGCTCGTACATTAGCAAGGTCAGGATCATTGCGAATAGTCTGTAGTATTTCCAAAATCATGTCAATATTCACACATTGTTATGGCATCTATCATTTATCATGTAACTAGCATTCAATCCTTTTCATATTTCTCTTGGACATGCCAATGATGCATCAAAATGAACAAGATTTGCAAGTGAATGAGTTTAATTACCTTAAAATCCTCATATCCTGCTTTCATTGCATCTTCTAAAGCAGAGAGCGCAGCTTGTACCTGCATCCAGTCATTTAGCCCACCTTCTCTGACTTCCGTGTGAATTTTGAGGCAAATGAAATTAGTTTCACCTACCTGATTAAGCTTGGAATAACAACATGCTACATTGTAACTTGCCACTGAAATCTCATCAGGTTCAGGTTTTGAGCCTAGTATAGATTCAAACTTTTCCAAAGCATCTTCATATTTCCCGCTCCTTGTATGAATCAAGAAAATTTGCCATTATTTCAATGAGAAACAAAATGCCAAATGTTTCTTTCTTGAGCATAGTTGGGTTAGCATTGGAATTCAATAAGTAACTTTTGAACTGTCATTTGAATAAAGCATCTGACGTGATGAATCCTTAATCACACATTCATCTGCAAAACAATCATCCAATTTTACCTATAAAGCTTTAATCCTTCACGAAGATCACTTTCCCTCTGTTCTTTCTGTTGTTTCTTGCGCAAGTAGTTTTGCATCTGGGTGAAAAAAAACATGAAAATTATATTTGCAACAAAACCTAATTGCCTATATTAAGCAAACAGCACAAGAATGACAGTATTTGAGGCGCTTATGAATAGCTACTTGTAATCTAGATTGACAAGGTTTTAAAGAGGAATCTTTACAAGCACCCTATAGTTCCAACTTTCAGTAATTTGGGGTGTCAATTGTGGATATCTAGAAGTTAAATATGTTTGCAGTTCATCAAACAACTCTTCATCTAAATAGTCAAGATTCAGTTATTGGTGTAATGGTGTCAATTTGCATATTTGAAAGATAAGTTACAACAAAGGAAGAGTAGAAAGATATGAAATTGCTTTAAGTTTAGGAGTTTATCAAATGATACTCACTTGGATTTCCCTCACACGGTTGCTGACAACACCAGAGTTCCTCTCAGCTCGTATAATTTCTTTCTCAGTTAAGTCAGCAACATCAGGTAACTTTCCTGAGGCATTACGACAACAACGTTTGTTAGATTCAACAAATAAGCACTAGCTACTTACTATGTGTAACATCTTTCTTATCTAGTCCTCTTATGAACAGTTTTTGAATGATATAAGTTTATCGTAAAATTACTTTATTTAAGATCTACATCTCTATTCTCAGAGGCCACCATTGCAAATGATGCAGGAATCAAACAGAGCCAACCTAGAATATTTGCATCTGTTTCATGGATAAGAAATGCAAGGGGAACTCACCATATCTCTTCTCCATTTTCATGAGCAAGGGACCAATTCTCTGACGAATAGTATACATTGTTCTACCATACTCAGCAGCTGGCCAAATTTCTGTCCCAAAAACAGCACTGCATCCATTTTTAAGCATCTACTCATGAGTTTTCTGCTCAAACTTTTGCGTCTAAGATTTACGCTCAAAGTTGAGAATTTTCTTTAAAGAAGTGATTTTTCTCCGAATCAAAGAGGTGCTTGGAAGAATCGCGAGGCAAAAATAAGCCAAAAGCAGACCTTGTAGCGATCACTTTATCTCCGACGGTGAACTTGCCCGACATATCGGCGTTGCTACCGGGCGCGATCGCGTCGATGTAGGTCGCCCCGTCGCTGCCCTTCAAGAACCTGAGCCCGTATGGCTTATCGAGCTCCACCTCGTACAGGTCGCCCTCCTCCGCAGCCTCCGATTTCGGCAGCTGCGATTCCTCCGTAGGTGAAGAGGACGTGGGAGGTGAAGCCCTAGGGACACGGATCGAGCACTTCAAGAGCAAGCGCTTGTGGGAGGTGCGATTGGGGAGACACTGGAGGGCGAATTGCAGGCTGCGATGCCGAGTGGAGAGAGAGGGGGAGAAGCAGAAAAAGGGATTTGCAGCAGGAGCAACGATGGACATGGTGGGATTCTGCTAGCTGCTCCGCTCCGCTCCGATCGGTGGATGAAGGGGAAGACGAAGAGATGAGAAAGGGTTCTGTGGCTCATGTTTGCTGTTCTAGTGTTCAGTTTCTTCTATCCATCAGATTTCTAACCGTGTTGAAATTGAGGCCATTCATTGGGCAATAAAAATGAACAACGAAATGAAACATTCATATGTGCTTTTTTTTATAAAAAAAATAGACAATTCATGCGGTGTTTAATTAATCTGCATATTTATTTTATTACTTATATAATTATAAAACAACTGAAATTTTTCTGTATTACAAGAAAATTATTTCTCTATTTGTCACGATTATAATTCTTGCCATTTATTCTAGATTTTATTTTAAACTATATTAGTTTTTTATTGCCAAATATTTATTTTATCATTATTATAAATAAGTCAATTCCTAAAGATTATGTATCTAATTTATATTTTAATTATGTTTAAGGTACTCAGATATATTTGCTTGAAAAATTTTAAACGTAATTAAGCATTTTATAACACTTTTATAACCTGTATATATTTTATAAAGAAATTAATTTCAAAATATTTATCTATTTTATAAAACTAAAATTAAATATTTATTGATAAGTCCTCCATGTGCCCAAATCATGCTTCCCAAAACCAGAATTAGGTCGAGCCTTATGTTTTTCACGGAAAATATGAACAAAAAATATCATTAGAAAAACTTATTTCGAATGAAATCAAATAGAGAAGAGAGCCTCAGAGATCTTGGTGGATGTAGATCATCAAATAGGTTTTATCCCATCAAGCGTAGCAAATATTGTAATCACATCACAGGCTAAATATAAAAAATCATATTTTTTTTTCCACCCAAAAAGTTAAGAATAAAACAAAAATTAGAAGAAAAAAATATATTCAAGAAATGGATTTTCTTTCATAGGCATGATGCGTCAGAAGTAGCTGGTTAAGATATCATATTTATATATCAATGGGAATCCGTCTGATTCTTTTCATCACCCAACACCATGCGAGAAACAAATCAAAGTTGGATTTTTTTTATGTTTCATCAAATCACAAACTTACAGATCGAAACAGATCTTAAAACTTCGATCATATCGAACGCGGATCTCCAAACGATTTCTAGCAAACAAAGCCAGATTCATATTTTTGAAACAAAGATGAAACGTAAAATGCTCCCATCGAAGCACGAAATGAACGACCTTGTCACTGAAAAACCATATAAGAATGAGAAGATCAACGGAGCTAAAGGATGAACTCAATCTGACCTAATGCTAGATTCCTTGCTGTAGCAGAAACCGGGCAGCAAAAAATTGCAATATTAAGCCTTCAAAGAAGCTATACGAAAATTAAAACTAGTATCATTAGCAGCACTTCAAGAAATCAAACGCATCGGATCGAAACATAGAACCAAGCAAGGAATGGCAGAGAAGAACCGGCGGCAAGCGGGAGAAGAACTCCTTGAACCCTAATTTCCAATGCGTTCCAGATTGCGCTTTTATAGAAGGGCTGGCGTTTCTGGTATCCCGCGGTATAGGATAAAGCTCGTTCTACTAAATTTTCATCTTTATCTGGTTTTTGAAAATGCAATATAATTTTAAAATTATTAAAATAATCAAAAAGTTGAATTTTTTTTTTTTATAATTTTACCTCTTTAACTACTAGTATCAATTTAGAATGAGATAAGATCCTTATAGAATTATTATTAACTAGTTGTTTGTGTCCTTGACATTATCTCTCGATGATCATCAATATTATTTTTTCTCCTTTTATGAATTGACTCGTGATAAAGAATGGAGACAATTTTCTTTGGCTATGGCTATAGAATGATTA
>JBAMHZ010000041.1:762739-773812 GCA_037177395.1 Alpinia galanga
AAGCTTGGTTCTGGGAGAAGTGCCTTCTTAGTATATCCTCCATGGTTGTGGCAACGAGAGCGATGATCGCGTCCTTGGTCATGGTCTCCTCCCCAAGGTTCCGGTCGTGTGAACCTTCCCCTTGATCTCTCATTTTGACTTCGGTTTGAAGCGATTATTCCCACAGACGGCGTCAATTAATGTTGCTGACCGAATGATCCAAAAAGGAGGGAGCAGGGCTGATTCACGCGCACGGAGGTTGAACCCGGGAAGAACACCTGAAACAGAAGAAGATAGAGCTACGGGGGATGCCGGAAGAGCTCCGGCAATGCCACTCCGACGCTCAAGTCAGACGGTGAGAAAAGAGGTGTAGAAAAATATATTAAGGGTCAGAATCCAGACCTTGATGACCCTGAACCCCTATATATACAAGGATATTCTGACAACAGGGTGTCCGGGCAGAGGCAGACTCTGACAGCAACATGGTCTGACAGTGGTCAAGCGTAGAGAATGTCATATCTTCATTAATGCACCCCTTGTGAGGGGACATTCTTCCATCAATGCTAAGGAACCTATACCTCATCCTTTTTGTCAGTGAGATAAGTAAGGTAGGGGTCTTCAGTTGTCGGACCGTATGGGGTCTGACATTAAGTTCCCGGACTGGAATGTAGGAAGAGCCCTCTAGGAGTGACTGCACCTTGGTCTCTGGCCGAGACATAGGAGGATAGGCTCTGCCGCCGAGACATAAGAGCTGCCGTCGAGAGGGGAACTAGTCTCTTGCCGAGACATAGGAGTTGGTCTCCTGCCGAGACACAAAAGATAGGCTCTGCCGCAGAGACATAAGAGCTGCCGTCGAGAGAGGAACTAGTCTCCTACCGAGACATAGGAATTGGTCTCCTGCCGAGACAAGAAAGATAGGCTCTGCCGCCGAGACATAAGAGCTGCCGTCGAGAGAGGAACTAGTCTCCTACCGAGACACGAAAGATAGACTCTATCGTCGAGACATAAGAGCTGCCGTCGAGAGGGGAACTAGTCTCCTGCCAAAACATAGAAGTTGGTCTCCTGCCGAGACACGAAAGATAGGCTCTACCGCCGAGATGTAAGAGCTGTCGTCGAGAGAGAAACTAGTCTCCTGCTGAGACATAGGAGGAGTTGGTCTGCTACATCATAGCCGGGCTAGCCAGGCTCTGGTTGGGCTAGCCCCAGTGTTTTGAACTAGTTAGGTTGTAAACAATTTCCGACCATATAAATAATATAGTAATTTTAACTTAAAATATTATATAATATAGTAATTTTGATTGTATGAAAAAACAATTACTTTATTGTTTTAATTAAATTACTATATATGCCTATACTAATTTAGATGTTCGAAACTCTCGTTGTATGAAAAATATTTATTATATAAAATCTTATTTTGACTTTTTAAAATTCAAATAAATGATCGACAAAAACTCCCTTTCTATATTAAAAATTACTTTATTGTGCAATAAATTTCAATTGATTTAATCTAAAGAGTAATATTATTTTAGTATGGTTATAACAATTTATCTAAAATTACTATGTGCAATTTTGATTAAATTGTTAAGTATCATATTAGCTACAGTTAAATTATGACCAAAATTACTAAAAAAACTATTTTAATCAAGTAGAATATTTTTTTACCGAGTAAAAAAATTAATATAATAATTTTGACCAAATTAAAATAATTTTATTCGACGTTATGAGTTGTCAATATGAATAATAGATAGGACACTCTTTTTGAATATATAATTTTTGAAATAAAATGTTCTTTTAATGATAAAAGGGCATTATTTTAATTTTTTCCAGCAAAATAATGTTGCATAAGTTTTAACGAGAATTATTAGGGGTAAAACTATGAGTTTTAAATGCTTTGTAGGAATTTTAGCAATGATAAAATCTAAAAAAAATTGAAAAAAGAAGAAGATAAAATTCAGGGTGAAATTAAAAATAACTCTTTGAATTTTGGAGTCACTTCTGCAATTAGAAAAAATATATATATGTACACCCGAGGAGTGATTTGGTTAAATAAAATTAATAATGGAGTGTGATTTTGTCAAATTCAAATATTATGGGCCTGATTTGCTAAATTCCTCTTTTTTTCCTTTTATTAATTAAAACAATTCGATAAAGTTGAAATATAACGGCTACTATTGTGACAGCAGAACATGTCGGAAAACACGTGCCGTGCCAGCTGTAATTCCTTTATTAGCTACGAACCATAACGCTATATAATTATATTTTTTTTTATAATTCAGATGCCGAATTTCACTTAATTAATTTATAATTAAACATTTTTTCCTCTGTTCCTTTACATTAAATTCGAAATAATTTATACATACTCAAAAGCTATTATTACAATTATAATATTAAGATATATTTTTAAAATGAATACTCCTTTAATGATAATAAAAATAAAATAGCATCTGTTTATTTTGTTTTTATTTTGAATCTAATATTATATTTTAAAATGAATAATTAAAAAAGACGTTCACAATTCATAATATTTTGGCAAACTTAATAATACGATATAACAGCTAAATGTTAATATATCATAACACTTAAAAATTTCAAAATAGCACATGTAAATTATTTTCTCAAATCTAATTACCCAAAACAAATCTCTTTTAGGCTCTCAAATTTATTTTTAAAATGAAATATTAAACTTAAAATGTACTAAAAAAATTGGTAAATAAATTAACTAATTCTAATTTGTCATTTGATTAGAGGGGAAAAGAAAAATGCTACACTTAAAATTGTAAAACAAGTCTTTATGCTTCATCCTATATCAAATGAGGATAAAAGAGTATATCTCTTTCTCCTCTTAGTTCCATAATACTTTTTGTTGAGTATTGTATCTCGATCGATTTTATTATTGTGGATTAGTTTATATTCATGTTATTTTTGGTATTTTTCCAATAATTTTTTAAGTCGATCTTGATCTTTCACAAATTGCTATAGTCAATTGACTTAGCTTTCCCAACAATCAAAGTTATATATATATATAGAGAGAGAGAGAGAGAGAGAGGTGTTCATGGCAACGGGTTGACGTCGCCGCTGAGACGAGCAATGACTACAAGTGATGACATGGCAGAGACACATGGCAATATCGAAAAAGTGTCAAGTATTGAAGCCAAGAAGCATAGCTTGGAGAGAATTGTAAGGCCAATTCACAAGGAAACTGTCTCTATGTAAATTAATTCAAATATATTCTCAGTAAATCTTTTTACACAGATCCACAAATGAAATGATTCCCTGGTATAAGAGTTGCTGAGCTATGATGAAATGAATTGATGGGCAACACCACTGTATCGTGCTGAAAATATGAAAAAGAAAGTAAAACAATACAAAAATTGACACAATTTACACTGATGATCGAGCTAGCGATGAACTAACTCTAAACTACTAAGTGCGAAGAAGCTTCGTATATTTCATCTACATGTGCCGCCGGCACATACACTACGTTCGTCAAACTGCTGTGAGTTCTTCCATATAACAAGTACACCAAAACCCCAGCCACAATCCAAATAGAAATTCGGAACCAAGTGCCGGAACTGCACGACAAAACCAAACTACATGGTTCAGTGTTGGTTTGCAAATGATCTTTCGTTTTGCAACGAATACACTTGTGTCGGAAAATCACTTCTAATAGATTGATCCACAACTTTCAGTAGAACAACTTACCCAAGATTTACGAGCAGATAAACATTAATGAGGATGGAGCCAACAGGGAGAGCTGGAACAAAGGGGCAAGTAAAGCCTGGAAATATAAAAAAGTTTCTATGTTAGTAAGATCATAAATGCATGCAGCATTGTTGTATCTTATTGGTACCTCCACTATGACCAAAACTATGACGGCCATCATCTTGATCGATCCAGTATAGAACAGCTAGACCACCCAAAAGAATGAAGGTTCCTAAAGAGCATCCCAAGACGTGTAGGAAGCTGTTAGAGAACACAAGAACAATCAGATTATTGCCCACTGTAGAATTGCTAATAAATTTACCAGTGCAGTTAGTAAAACTGAAAATACTCAATGAATTCGATGAGTTTTAATAAGTTGGTCCATTTGAGTCTTATTTCAGAGTAATTACAAATCTACCTAGTAAAGTTTTCATCCTGAAGCACCAAACATTCTTCGCATAATTAGCAGCACATGATGTAGTGGACAGCAAGACTTACAAAGGCAGTGATGTGCAAGTGGCTGATTTTGTGAGGATAAGAACTCCAATGCAGACGGCAGTTATGCTCCAAGATGCTCTCTGTCGGCGAGTTTGCTCACTGAGATTTTCTGAAAAGTTAACTAGTAAGAAGATGAATCAAATTGATGATCACCAAAAGCAGAAATGCAGCAACTACACGTGCAGATTATTAAAATTAACTAGCTGTTCAACAGTCACATAGAATCTATTTGGTTTTCAAGAAGCCAACTCAGAAAGGAGTGCAACTGATAGCCCATCAATACCTTGATTTGTTTTCTTCAGAATGAGAGGTTGCACAGTTGATGCGTTATTAAAGTCTTGTGAGAGGGCATCATGTTGGATCTTGTTACTTCCTGAATTTTCAACAGAACGTTGCTTCTTTTCACTCTTCTGTTGAACGCTATAGCGAAGTGAAACTAGATCAATAGATTCCATGAGAGATGCTGGAAGAGGTATCTCATCTGGAGGTAAATATCTCACAACCAAGATTGAGATTGCAACAATGGTGAAAGAAAAGAGTGTGCCAACACTGACCTGCAAAAAAAAATCCTGGTCTACTCAAATATATGGCTTTATAGGCCAACAACAGATCCTATTGAAGTTCTTTTTGTTTGTCCTTCAGAAAAGATTTCTCTATAAATACTTAAATACATTTTAAGGAACAATGTGGAAACTTTTAAAAAGTTCATACCATGCCAGCTAGTTGTGAAACATCCATGAAGAATGCTAGTGAAGCTGCAAATATCCCAGTCACAACCGTACTGTTAACTGGAACTTGGGTACGCTTGTGAACACTTGAGAAGAGTGATGGTAACAATCCATCTCTTGCCATTGCCATGAGTATTCTAGGCTGCACAAAGAAAGTACGGGAAAACATTATTTAGTAGTTGCATTAAGTTCATTTCTCATCAGCAATTGAGCTTTTCGACCAAAGAAGATAGAGATGAAACAAGCACAAGAATGATGAATCTCTCACACTTGCTGAGCAGCAAACTCATAAACATGGATATTGTAACTCAGCCAGATGATGATAATATCAGATTACCAAACGCACAAGGAAACATCTTGGTCTTGTATATAAATAAAAACCATTGGTTTTAAAGCCAAACCAATATACTGACATCACATACTATTACAAGACCTAATGCTAGTAACTTTAACTCCTAATGCAAACTCTAAACTACAGATTGTGTGCTAGCTGACCTAACTAATTCCATCATATCCAGACGTTTTGTTGATACACTAGCCCTCAATTTATTTATTTATTTTTGATCAACTTAGATAAGGATTTTTCTGGAAATTGAACAAAACATTCCTTTTCTCCAGGTTTGAACTGACAGGATAACGCAAGTTGTAACGCGTCCATAGTATTTTTTCTACTCACATGTGATGGAATTGTAGAATAGTTGGCTCAATCTGTACCTGTGGGAGAATGGAGCCCATCACAGCTGAGCAAAGTGCAAGAAGAGCTCCTGATGTGATAACATGCCTGTAAACATCATAGAGAAGATAAGAACTCAGAGAGAAATGGTGGCTTTCTAGAGGACAATCATGCATATAACAACTTGGAATGCAGGTACCCAGCTACTTACGCTGCCCAATCTATGCCATATTTTGCAAATGCAGATGATATTGGGGTGTCAGGGTCCATTGCAAAGTATGGCACTAAGCCAACGACAACTACGGAAACCAACATATAAAGCAAGCAGCATATAGACAGAGAAATACCAATTCCCAGTGGCAGATCTCTTTGAGGATTCTTAACCTGAAAAAAAAAATGGCATACTTAGCACAAACAACAAAGGGCTTGACAAATAAATAAGGAAATATATTTGATAACTAGTTTTTGGATGATTATATCAAAAGCAAACTTTTAATTATCATAATAGGAAGGATTGATTAATTAAACCATAGACTATAGCCCTCGTTTCAATTGGCACACAAACTTTTCTTTCATATTAAATTCCTTACATAAGTGTACCAAGTTTCCAGTTAGTTTCTTGAGTTACATATTTATTGATGCAGAAGAATGGAAAAAGTAGCTTGGATGCCCTAATGAACATCTTAGGTCAAATTTTAATTTTAGAGTTATTTTTTGGACAATATTTCCTCCTGTCCCCATCTTCTTCTATTGCTTCTCTCTCAAATTTTAATTTTGGAGGAATTGAAATAGACTTCTTGAAATTGCTTTGAGAAGGTTTCAGGCAAACAAAGTTGGACTATTCGTTATTCACTTACTTGGTGAAATAACTTTAGTTATTATAATACATTTTGATGACCTCATTCTTGTATGAAATACTACAATTTCCATCCACCTTCAAGTGATTTTAAATATTTTAAAATTAAAGATATTAGGCCACTGAAATACTTCCTCACAATTAAGGTAGAGAAATAGGAATCAGTCATTTGCTTATATCAACAAAAATATATTTTGGATATCCTCTCAGAATACGAACGTCAAGCTCAAAGCTAGTCGACTTCCCAATGAAACAACAACATAAGCTAACTTTAGATGATGGATCCTATGTTACTTGATTCATGTCCTACCTCAATTCATGCAAACTCTAAGACAAAAACATTTGGATGTTGCAATGAGACTTATTTAATGAAGAATCCAGTACAAAGAATCTTGCTTAAAAAATCTAACTTCTCTTAACCTTGTCATCTACTGTGAGTAAAAGTTGTGCTCTTTGTCAAGCCTCCTTATTGTGCTTGTAGGATTCTTATCTCTTGACGATCATCTCAAGATCCTCAGCAAAGGCAGCAAAGATAGAAGAGGTCAATGGCAGTGACAATAATCTGTCATCGATTAAAAGGTTGTTGGTTTCACTTGGAATAAATCATTTAAAACCAATGTGTTTTTATTGCAATAATTTGGTTGTTTTTCAAATTGTAGCCAATATTGTGTTTCATGAATGAGAAAATCACAAAGTGCACATGGAGCTTGTGGAGCTCATGACTTAATGTAGATAAGTTGGTCGGATTAGTGCTTGATGTGTTAGAGATGCATAAAGAGGTGGACTTGAACGTGATAAGAGTAACACCTTGGAAGCACTACGCATGAAAATTTACCTCTTCAGCAGTGCTAGCAACAGCATCAAAACCTATGTATGAAAAGAAAACAGTTCCTGAACCAGCAAGCACTCCATTTATCCCATAAGGAATGAAACTGAAAGTTCAAAAACTAAATTAATTACATGAATAAATCAAAATCTAGATGGGATCTATAGGCCTACATTACCCATCAGTGATCTTATATCCAACCCATCCTGTCTGAAACCCAATAAAGCTGCCAACTGAGATAACAAATAACAACACGCAGATATTTGCACCTGTGATGACAGCTTGGACAATTGAGCTCTGTATAAGAAACACATGAAGTTAATATTCTGAACATACTAGCTATCAACTATAGCCAAGAAGGCATTAACAGTGCATTGTACCTCCTTTATTCCTGAACATAGTAATGCTGTAACAATCAAAACAAGAACTGCAGCACATGGATCAACAACAACATTGATTCCTGGAATTGTTACACGTGCTAAAAAAGAAGGCAGGCTATCTGGGCCTCCAAAATATAAAGCCTGGAATCATTTTAAATTTATATGTAAGAATATTAGATAGCTGATATAGTATCTGCACCATGAACAGACTCAATAAATGTATTACAGTTATGATACATGGACTCTAATTCAAGATGCACGCAACAAAATTTTCTACCATCTGCTACAGCAGTCTTGAATTACCAGAAACATACCACTGGAATGGTTGGGAGCTTAAGCTATGTAAGCACTAAATAATGATTTGACTTTTTTTCCTTGAGAAAAAGAGGAAAGGGCAGAATAATAAGAATAAATTTTACTGCATTACTCCCTGCTGTTACACAAGTCACAAATGTATGTGATATAGATGGTAAAGAATAAAATAATAAATTAGCTTCATAATAACTATTATCACACACATTTGAAAATATTTTTTTTATGGAACATATATTTGAGCCAATAGCCTTGCAAGATGAGAGCATAAAAAAAATTCAAATAAAAATAAAAACTCAAGTGCAATGTTACACAGTTTTGATGGATGTACCTATTCTTAAAAGTGAAAACACAGGTGCTGATTGAAGGCAAGAACTGGACAATAGATGTTGAAGACTAGAATGTAATTACCAAATTTGGAGATATGCCACGCGCAACAGCTGAACTACCAATTGCGTATTCCAGGATTAGAGCCCAGCCAACCAACCAAGCAACACTGATAATAAAGCAAACAACATAGGATGGTAAGAGACTACCTTGAGTGGATGAATCAATCAAATAATTAAATTATGTTATTTTATTAACGAGCATATATACTCCCTAAGTTTCTGAATGTAAGATGTTGTCGAATCTCCTTTAGATTACTTTGACACAATTAATCTTAGAGTGACTAAATTGATATGCTAAGGTAAGATGATTTTTAATGCAAAAATTACCCTTCTCCAACACAGACATAAGAATAATGGTAGGCACTCCCTGCAGATGGGCAACGACTTGCAAGCTCCGCATAGCAGAAAGCAGAGAGAGCAGATGCTATCCCAGCTATTAAAAAAGATATAGTTAGAGCAGGTCCTGCTTCTTCTCTGGCAACTGTTCCAACAAGAACATAGACTCCAGCACCAATGGTTGCACCAACACCTAATTAAAATTATAGGAATTATAACAATATAAGGAACAATGACCAGAATCACCATGAAAAAGAAAAGTAACTTTAAGAGAAATTAATATTGCTAAAAACTATTGAAGTATCTGAAGTCAAAGAAAACCTCAGAAATGTAGAGATTTAGAAAAGGATAAAATGCTCATGAATTTCCTCAAGAAAGAAAATGCAAAGACAAGTCCTGGATAATAAGCATCAAATTGGTACATCCAGAATGCTAATATGAGCATAAACATTTCATGCCATGCAATAGTGCAATTAACATGAGCTGAAAACCTTGTTTAGCTTTACTATTTCAGGATGGTAAAAAGGTTCATTTTCTCCAAATATGAGAAGAAAAATGTCTTCCTTAATGAACACACAGCTAGCACTACACGAAGGGATCACAAAACAACAGACATAAATATCTACTATTTATCAATAAAAACAAATCATATAAATAATGGTCATACTGTAATATGCACCCTCCCAACTGAACATGAGAAAGTACAAATGAATGCTTAAATATATTCTGCACAAAAGTCTGTAGCAGCCACACTAGTCTACTACCTCAAAGAGAAGAATGAATGAAAATTATAAATACGCAAAAGAATCAGCAAAGCATGCAAGTTTCTGTTGCTTGGGAATGAGTTTTTCCTTTACCAAAAAAAATAAATGATGGAAGTGAATCCTGAAGCATTTCAACTTCAACTCTGGTGTTTGAAGAAATAGAAAAAATAAACAACGTCCTTTTGATGATCTGTCTTTGAAATATTATCTGGAATGTGATGCTTATTTATCTGTCCATGTTCATAATTAATAAAAAAATCTGTCATAAAAATGGGCAGGTTTACTCCTTTCAGTGAGATACTGAAATCTCACCTTTTTAAGGAATTTGAATTCACATTCCACAATCAAAACAAAGAATTAATGCAAAATTCATCTCAGTAACTTTTGCACCGAACATGAAGTAAAACATATTATTTTTCCTAATAAAGAACGAACGAGCAGTGAAGGGTAGTGGAATTGTCACTTGATTACGAAGGTGGAAAAATAAATATAAAAGCACCGATTAAAGTTCATAGTGATATCATAATCAAGAGTCAAGACGTCGGAAACCATAAGAACCACACGGAACTCCACAAAGACAAAAGCAAAAAATAAATACAAAAGCATACGTATGAAGTGTAAGGCAAGAGGATAATACCATTCGCAACGACCTCCGGAACTGACAACGCCCGGGCAAGCCGATGGCGTGGACTCTTAGCCTTGGCACGCGGCGAATTCACCTGTTTGCGTCTCGAAATGAACCGGAACCCCGACGCTTCTCCTCCCACCTCCTTCCAACTCCCCTCGTCGCATTCCATCACCAAGATAGCACGAAAAACGGTGAAAACACAAACTTCGCTCGCCGATAAGGCACAGGACAAAATCAAGCTCCAATTCCTCAAAAAAAGAATTCGTATATAGCCGAAATCCAAAAAATGGACGGTAAAGGAGAAACTTTTTTTGTTAAACTTCCCGAAAATAGAGAAGAAAGAAGACGAAGGATCTCCATTTGCCCTCCTTCCTACACCGTCGTCGTCTTCCGCGCAAATGAAGAAGCTCTCGTTCTCCCTCGCTGTGCTGCGTCGTCTAAAAATGACCTTTTTGGAGAATAAGAGAACCCAAAACAACGAGGATGCGCTCCATGTATGCTTTTAAATATAATATTCTACTTCGAGATCTCACCTGTCCATTAGGTAAATCAACGTCCCATATAAAACATCAACAGTTCATAAAATAAGTTCACAGACTGATATTGGAGCGGATCTGATTATTTGTGAAAAATAACCTGTGACTCTACAAAGTCATACACACGGTTTTCCGGGCATCTGACGTGGTGTGTCCACGTGTCCTGTGACAGCGCCTAGGGTCCCGGCCCAATCGAACAAAACTTGTGTTCGGCCCAATTACAGAACCGTTCCCTCCTGCTTTCGTCGCTGTTTCCTTCCCAATTCCAGCTCGTCGAGGGAATGCCGAAGCTTCGCCAAGAACCCTAGAATTCCTCTCCCCCCGTTGCCGTCACCATTTCATGCTCAAATCATCTCCCGTACCCTCGATTATACTAGGGTTCCATCAAATTGCAGTTGGTTTCGGTTCTTCTTCGAGAAAAATTGCGGTTTTGTTGGACGGGATTGCTGCCATCGTCACTGTTCTA
>JBAMHZ010000041.1:834880-860604 GCA_037177395.1 Alpinia galanga
ATGATGAAGGTGCTCATGGGTGCTCACATAAGAATTGTGTAGGAGATCATTCCTCTATAAACTCATGTACAAAGAACTACCCCTTGGATATTTTTAAAGTTCATCATTAAATATTGTTTTAATAAAAGATTAAATTGTATTCTCGTATGAAATATTTTTTTTTTTTACTTTTACCGCTTTACCATGGGCCGACTAGATATAAATTTTAGTTACTTAAACGTTTGATCGATTTAAAACTCTTCTTCATGGCTATATGCTTTGTACCATATGACTCACACATAAAAACACTCTCGCAGTGTTTTATCCTATTGAAACATTCCAATCAACTAATGCAAATTTTTTAAGTATAATTTCTTTTTTATTCGTAGGATAAGATAAAAATATATCTATCATTGTTAAATTTTCACATTTTAAAACTCTATTATGTTGTATAAGACCTACGAGGTGTTTTATGCTTATAAATAATAATAATAATAAAACTTTTGATCCCAAATAATATTTTACACTTTAAATATATACATTTTAAATATATATAACTTAACTTTAGGGGGTATTGCAGTTTAAAATTTAATTAATTTAGGAAAAAAGCACGGTTCTTTATTTTTGGAAAAAGTGCAATAATTTTTAATTACAGGCTGCGATCGCAGCCGATTAGATGTGATCCGACGGTCTCGGTTTCCCGGTCGCCGTCCGATCGAGAGAAAATTCGAGCCGGCAGGTAAAAAAACCAGCGCCTTTTTTGATTTTTTTTTTCCTCGTCGCGGCGATCTCGGGCCGAATTAGCTTCTGCCTTCCCCATCCTCTAACCGGCGTCGTGGGTTCCGGCCACAGGCGATGAGCGGGAGCCGGCTGTGCGCCGTGCTGGGGGAGCTAGGGTTCGATGGCCAGGACGCGCTCGATCCGGACAGTTTCGAGTGGCCCTTCCAGTACGAGGAAGCGCGTCCAGTTCTGGACTGGATCTGCTCCAGCCTTCGCCCTTCTAATGTTCTGTCCCTCCCAGAACTCTCACAGTATTGATCTTTCCTCTTTGTCGTATAGTTGTACCCTTCAGAGATCTCGTAGCGGTTGAACAAAATTAGGTTGTTGTTGTTGTGGCTTAGGGCAATGAAGCACGAAAACGATGCTATCTGGGCAAAAATGTAATGTCTTTGGGAGAAAAGTCTCCAGTAATTGCCTATTCCGTAATTGCCAAAACTTTCCTTGTTTCATTGGAGAGGTCTCTCTTACTCCCTCTTATCCTTGCAATTTCAACACTCCCGAAAGTACAGAACTTTTTGACCTCCATCGCTATGCTCGGAATAGAAAAGACTAGTACAAAATTCAAACTTGAACTCGGAAGATAGTTTTCCAACTTTCCTCATTTAGTGCAGAGGCTGCAAGTCAAATATACTGTTGTATATGGGTAAGGTGGCACAACTCGATAAGTTATGCAAATGTCTAAAACCAGTCTAAATATCCTTTGCACCTAGAAGTAGTCATTGGGTGTCACTATATTCTAGCAATTGGGATGAAACTCAGGCTGTATAGGCGGTTATATGTTCCAATACCAACTGTTAATTCTGTGGCATAGCTCAAGGCCAATTTGTTGTCGTTTGGCTTGACACCTATTGAACTGATCTGGTTAACAAGAAACCTCCAAGAAGAGAATCCTACCTTTTGGTTTAGGACATCACTTTCTCAATTGTAAAATAGAACATTCTCTAGGATTTAATCTCAAAGTTTAGGATTTTTAAAAATTTTATTATCATCTTGATTGCAGATATGAACAATTTCTTCATGAAGGAAAGCTACTGGAGGTACTGTTTACTCATTCTTATGGTTATATTACTCAGCAACAACTAAAAAAAATCAAGCCTTTATCCTACTAAGTGGGGTTGGCTTATGGTTATATAACTCACTAGAGCTTTTTTAGTGATACATACGTAGATACTATGTGTTTTTAATTTGGAGATGATTGCTATAGACATGAGATTTGTTGAAGTTGAATAATAACTTTGCTAAAACAAATTCCATATGAAGCCTCAAGTCATTTTTGTTTTTGAACATGGTTATTCAAAATGTTAGGCTTTAACATTCTCACAACTTGAGATGGCATTGAAGTGAAACAACAACGGAGACTACTAACTTTTGTTGATTTAGAAAACAGCATTAAAATGAATCAGTTGAAATTTGATTATCGTTTTTGTTTTTTTTTTTTTTTGGTTGAGGTATTACTTATGTGTGATCTATAGTTTAACCATATAACAACCTCAGATCATATTTCTTTTATCTAGGGGGAGGATTTGGACTCTGCTTTTGACAGTATTTCAGCCTTTTCAAGTAAGAAAGATAACCAGGAAGCAGTATTTGGAGCTGAAGAAAGGCTAATAGATATCAGGTAGATGCAAATCTTCCTTCTGATGATTATATTATGATGTGTTTGCTGTGCCTATATATATTTCAGTTTATATCATGATGGTCTATTGAAGTCCTGGTTGTTAAAATTTTGCGATGAACTATTTTAAAGTTAAATGAAGTTGATAGTTACTTGTGTAACTTAATGGTTCTTTTTGTGTGTGTGTTGTGCATGGAAATAACAGATGTACGTATCGCTAAAGTAGTGGTAGTTCATTTCTGAATATATATCTTCAAACTGTCAATTTGAATTTATATTGCAGATCTACATCCTTCCTTTGTTCAACACTCGTACTAAATGTCTAATGTTATTATTGTTAATTTTATTAATAAATTGGCAGTTGCATCTTGACTTCCCAGTCACCAACTCTTTGCTTCTTCTGACATGGTACTTCCCTTTCAGGGAGGCAAAACTTGCTTTCAAAGCAGAAGTACTAGAATTGCAAAAGCAGCTTGAACGTCAACAGTCAATGTTTGATTTACTAGCTAGCCAAGCTTCAGCACTTATCCAGGGTCGGAGGGCTAGAGTATCAGCAACTTCATCTGTTAACACACAACTTATTACTTTGGATGAGAAGTTTTCAGCGAGGAACTTAGAGGTACACTATACAATTTGTTTTTTTTTTCCCTTCTTGCACTCTTTTTTCATGACACCTCATTTTTATTTTTGCACACTTTTTCATCACTCATGTATTTCTTCTTTCTCTTCAGCTATCCTATATGATACATTCATAACATTTTCTCTTAGGACACAGAGTGTTATTAGGTTTAGTTTGTTAGTTGGAATTAATATTGTTATTCTTGCTGATGTGTTCGTGTTCCATTTGGTCAAAATTTTACATCTACAACAAGACTTTGTTATTATGCTTAGGAAGGGGGTCATCTATGTTGGTTGTGGAGATGCACTTAGATATTTGGTACTATTCATGTTTTACTAATTGTAGATTAGTATTTGATTGGCACGATTGAAATATGACATTCTGGTCGTCCAATATATTAATATAGTGTTAGTATAGGGGAAAATGTCAGTGTTGTTCGTGCCAACATAATTTTGGCAATACCCACCAATAGAAGGTCTTTGTTAGTTGCTATAATCATGAACCAATTGAAAAAAAGATACTCTTTCTGTACCTACCCACTTCTACCCTTCCGAGTTAGCTGATAACTTTTCTAAGCATTTCTTAGAAATACATGTTGATATTATGAGAAAATTCGCATTGCATTAAGTTAATTTTGTGTAGATGCACACCATAGAAAAAAGAAATACAAAGAAGGATACTATGTTCTCAACCGTATTTGCCTTAGCGATTTCCTAGAACACCCACGAAAATTTCATGTTTGATCTGCTAGTCCTTTTTGTATTGTGAGAAAAATAGTTCCTAGTGCTTGTATTGTTGTTATACCACCTGAATTAAACATTAGTCTAATTTTCAATATAGAGAATCTAATGATAGGGAGCCTTGGTGCAGTGGTAAAGTTTTTACTTTGTGACCTAGTGGTCACAGATTCGAATCCTGAAAACAGTCTCTTGCAAAGTAGGATAAGATTGCGTACAATAGACTTTTCTCCGGTACCCCGCATGGTAGGTGCTTCATACACCGGACTGCTAATATGTCATTGAAGGTCATTTGAGCCATTTTTTTCTTGTTGATTTGCTCACAGGTATACTCCCATCATTGAGAGTCATTGGTATGTAGATAGTGGTAGCCCCTATGAAAGACAAAAAGAACTGAAAAGAATTCATAGGCATGTAGATATAGGAACTACAACAAATAGTGTTCAACTTATTTACTGAGAGTTTACAAGAGACACTAGAATCATCCTCCATAGATGCAACCCTGATTGCATGCTTCACTCTTATGGGAATCATCACAAGACTCGATGATACATCTTGTTCTTATTTACTGTGACGTAATTAGGCATTTTAATATGATTTTACAAATTCGGTTATTTAAAATTTGTTATTAATTTTTTTAAAAAAGAGTTGTTTAGATTTGTTAGACTGTTGGATAAACAAACGTCTTTATCTTTAGTTTAATAAAATTTTCTCTCTTCATTCATTGAGCACAATTTTGTCCGTGCTGCATCAGCTCTTGTATGTATCATTCAGGAACAAATTGCAATATATTTAGTAAATCTCATACCAAGGACACAATTGATTTTTAAAATCCAAACTGCATATGTTTGGGACCCCTAGGGGGGTGTTGACTGATAACAAAGGTAAATGGTTTACAAAACTAAGTGTAGCAAATAGATAGGACAAAGAATAAGAAGAGAAAATTGGTCTACAAGAGCATGTAAACACAGAGACTTGATCAAATTCCTATCTGTAGATATTTCTATAAATTGCCAATAGTATATGTATAATTCCATCAATTTGATACAACAGTTTTCCCCTAATTGAGCCTTTTATTTGCCCATGCCTTGTGTTCCTCCTGTCCACTGATTTCTTCTCCACCAAATGCATAGTTGGCAGTAAGGTGATCTCCCAACTGCTTTGCAACTTGCCACTGTTCCCAAGATGACCTCTGCATGTTCATCGATCAATTCTCTTACCTCTTTTCCTATGGTTCATTACTCCAGTGATGGCCTCTCCTGCTCCATCTCTAACATCTCTCAGCTTTGTCTGAACTCACCACTGTTGAGAACCACTCTACTGCACCGGCAAGCCTCTTCGAGATACGTTAGAGATCCACATCGTAGTCTTCTTCTTGATGTGAGGGACTAACATTGCTCATTATGCGATTCACTCCACCATACTCACTAGAAACATTGACATTGGACTGACGATTGTGTAATTTCTGGAATGCCTGATGAATAGAATCAAACTTTATTTGTCTCAAGTTTGAGGAAAAAACTTAGGTGCTTCAGTCAAATTTTATTGATCAGCTTGCTTTTGTGATCTACTTTCACATATTGCTAATTCACTTGCTTACAGCTACTCACTCTGTTGCTTTTAGATGAATTCTGTTCTAGGAAAAATGGCCTCAACTGCTCAGGAGCTGGCTCACTATCATTCAGGAGATGGTAAGTGTCTCTTTGAGTCATTAGATTGACCATCACGTCAAAGTATGAATAACAAAAAATGATTTCTCTGTTATTTTTGCATAAGTAGCCCCTGCATAAAATGGCTAATGCATGACCAGACCTTGCAGAGTATCTATGTTTACAGAATAAATGGTTATTGATTCCATCTATGACTACTGTTTTGTAATATGCAGAGGGCGGGATCTACTTAGCTTACTCTGACTTCCATCCTTATTTGGTTGAAGATTTAGCATGTACAAGAGAGTTAAATCAGTGGTTTTCAAAACAGTTTCACAAGGTAACTTTCTCATCTTAAATTCTGGTAATATGCTGCTGTTTCCCTGGTTAAGTTAAACAGTAGGAGATCCATTCTTTTAGTTTAAATTGGGCTAATTGAAAGTTGAAGTTTACCAAGTTCTTGCTTTCCTAAGATTCACCACACGTTGCTAACTAGATTAACTTGATCCCATTCATGCTGCAGATTATTAATCTTTGAACAATGACTTATTAATGATTGAACCTAGACAAATTTTCACAGAGTGTTTAAATAGAATTAGAAAGTGTGTTTGGTAAGGAAAAGTTAAATAGGAACATGGCTCTAGTTAAACTAAGGTCCACCCAACATATTGTCTCTGCATGAATGCTGGTGCAGTGTTCTAGTTATCAGATTTCTTCAACGTAAGGTTCTACCGGTACTAAAAAGCAAAACTGACATTTATGATATATGCTATATAAATTAGAAGCAACCATGATTTTTGATACTGTGAAACTCTGGGATAAGTAGAAAAACTGTTCTGTGCTAAGTTGATGCATGATTTCCTATTAACAGGAATGATATAGACATCAGTTATGTTTCTTATAGGAATAGAAGCAGCCAAGATGATTATTGCCTCCATTGTCATGATAGATCTAGTCCTACCAATAAAGGTTGACTCACCTGGTTAATTTGCATTAAAAAATTCAAATCTAAGCCATTACTTGATAAAAATTTACTTTGTTCAACTATGTTTTGAATTTCAATTCTGTATTGTTCTAAGTGAACAAATGCAATTTTTGGCATAATAGAATTGATGAAATTGCTGCAAAATGCAAATTATTGTAAATTGTGTGAAAAGCAGGAGAAACAAAGGGTAAATAGATATATCCAGAGGCAGGGAGTAAATAATATGACCAACAGTATGCTATTATGGATCTATTAAATTTTTACAGTTTCCATTCCTATTACTTAAGTTTTAAAGTAATTTCATCTGTATATGATTTTTGGCCTTGCTCATTCAGACTTTCAAGTGCTGAACACATTGTCAGTAGAATATCTATTAAGATGAATTCAAACTGAAACTGATGGTTGACTATGCAAAAAAAAGTAGATAAATTTACTTTCTGATAGAATATAATTTTTGGATAATGTTATTCTGCTCCTATTGGGGACAACTATTTTGTTTGGTTAGGGTCCACTGCGGCTTGTTGCTGAGGAGGGTAAATCTAAGTGTTCATGGGTGAGTCTTGATGACCTAACAAATTGCTTGATCCGAGGTACATTCTTGATTTAACTTAGGAGTATTCTCACCATCTTCCCTCATAATTATAGTTTTCTTTTTTTATATACAAGAAATCAAGTGACTGTACAACATCTATGCTTAACGTGGTGGAATTGTAAAAATTAAATTTCTGGATGTTCACTGTATAGATTTTGGTTGGAGCTTGCAAGTTCTCCATTTCGTCAACTTATCACGCAGAAGAGAATTCTATATTTATATGATTAACCAATTTGGAAAAGCACTTGTCTTTCTTTGATAATATGGAGACACACTTTACGCTGAGAAATAATCATTGAGTGTATCTAATTTCATAAATGCCCAATGGGTGTACTTCCTTGAATTGAAACCCCAAAAATATCTTCTCACTCGATTGGCAATTTTACAAGGCAAAACAATCATGTTCTTCTATATAGATTTACGCATTTCAAAATTAAATTATGAGGGCATGAATGAGTTCCTAGGAGTCCTAAAAGCACACTAGTAATCTCAAACTTGTATTTAAATTTATGGAACTCCATTAATAAGAAATGACCATTTTAACTTAATGTGCTGATAATCTCAAAATGCAGTTGTGAGGACATTGATGGGTTCTCGAGATCTTTCTTTTCAGTCTCTCACTTGCATTTTGACCAGTAGATATACATTTAGGTGTAATATGGATCTTCCTTGCTTAAAAGTGCAATTGCAAAGTTGTTTATGAGTTCCTAGTAAGGTTTTCTATGTTCCTAGCATCTCTAGGACCACATTGGCGGTCTCAAACTTAATATTTTGACTTGAGGAGGTTGTTAAGGTGCAATGGTCATTTCACCTTCATAGAAATTCATGAGTCAAAATGCAAGTTTGATGCCACTATTTTGGTCCTGGAGCTTTTAGAAATTTATTCATGCCCATATACTTATATTTTGACCGTTGTAGATATATAAAAGGAAAATACATTAAAATGAAACGATCATCTCACCTTAATGGACAACAACATATCAAAATATGTGTGTGGCCATTAGTGTGCTCATGAAAGCCTCAAATTTTCATCCATGCTCTCAAATAGTCATTTTGACTACCGTAGGTTCATTAAAGTGAAATGGATCTCTACAAGTTAAAAATGAAAAAATGCTTTTGGAGATCCTAGTAACTCTGTGTGCTGTCACACTTGCATTTTGAGAAATATGTCTATTAAGGTGAAACAAACCATAATGGACAATCAGATTTCCAAATGCATTTTGAGCACTGCAAGTTGATTAAAATGAAATAGTCATGGACCTCTATAAGTGTCATTATTTAATTATTTTATACAACTTGGTATGGTATGGCTACTGTGTTGCCCGTGCCAAAATAGTGTCACTTGTATTGGAGTGTAGGGCAGTATGCTCCTTTGTCTTGATCGATATGGACAGAAACTAATGAGTCTGTCTTACCTTAACTTGAGAAGACATTAATCATTGTTCGTTACGGGGAGGGAAAGTGAAGAGAAGAGGGTTGCATTGAGGGAAATAGGAGAGAATAAGAGCCTATAAAAACCTAATGCATACTTGATAGTCCAATGGCTCAATTTGATGAAGGCAAGCGGCGAGTTGTGGAGGTCTACATCACCAGAGGAGAACTAGAAAAGGTGGTTAGAGGGGGTTTCTCATGCGATTTGACTAAGGTGGGGGGATGAAGGGGGCAGTGAGTCATGGAGGTCCACTAGAGTGACTTTGTGATTTTACATAATTACGTATAATTATACTGTTATATATAAGCTATTATATAACTTATGTACACTGTTGTATATGTTATATATACTCTT
Organism: Alpinia galanga; assembly: GCA_037177395.1. Taxonomy (NCBI): domain Eukaryota; kingdom Viridiplantae; phylum Streptophyta; class Magnoliopsida; order Zingiberales; family Zingiberaceae; genus Alpinia; species Alpinia galanga. Next base: position 843,623 of record JBAMHZ010000041.1, read on the forward strand.
ATGTTATATGTATCTATATGTTGCATATATTATTATTTATATATAACTTATATATACTGGTATATAGGTATATTATTATACATATACTGTTATATTATATGTGTCATTATATGTTATAATGTTATATAGGATTTTTATAGCTATATAATGTTTTAACGTGGGTGTTGCAGTTGTAGTTGGAAGCTCACTTCCACATCATCTGCAAGTTGCAGGGCTTCATCGAGGAGGCTTCGCGATATTGTTATTTTGGGAGCTTGCAGTTCGCAATTAGGAGCTCCATTTTATAACAGATATAACATTTATTTGGTATATATTATATAACATATAATGTTAACAAACAAAAAGAGCATGCATGAAGCTTCCGCTAATACTAGGTCCCGAGAAAGGATCTATTGTATGCATTATTGTATTACAAGAGGCTGCTTCCGCAACATAATATTAACATAAAAAAATGACTTGAAAATTTTGAGGCAACTGCTGTTGTGGAAGTAGCTCAATTAGTGTTAGCGGAAGGAATCCAACTAGTGTACTAATATTCGGAAAGAGTGCAATTGTTCACCTCATTAAGAGGTGGTATTGGTTGTTTCTTTTGTTTATAGGATGAAATGTGCAATTGATATTATTGATATTGATGTGAAGACCTTCTCAGGCTAGGCTAGGCTAGCAAACATGCTAGGATTGATGATGTCTACATAAAGAAGAAAAAAAAATATTGATCCTCGTAATGCAATAAACAACATATACTACTGTGGTATAGTATGGTGTCCAACATTCAAAAGTTGTCCTGATATCCGCAGCCTTTGATTCTGTATGAAGATGTTGGTCTATATATATACAAGTGAAGAAGATTAAGACATGAATCTTATTGTGTAGAAGGCAATGAAACCTATTTGTGCATGTTGATGCAACCGCAGAATATATGCATTTTACATATATTGCCTCTGATTTAAGAGATAAATATAGAACATATAATGCATGTGGTTTGAGACAGCAGTGCCAACTTCATGAGTGCTAGGGAGCTATTGGGGTAAGAACATCTAACATTGTTCTTTTGATTTGACAGACAGACATCATTAAACTAGATATAGTGAAAAAAGGTAGTGAAAAGGTGTGTATTTATTAATAAAATTCCTTGATAATCATTATTAAGTTCATAAATTAATGAGAAAATTTGTTGACAAAAAAAAATCAACAGTGGGAGCAACTAGGTTTTCAACTCACTTTTTCTTTTTGTCAAAGTCATCCCAATAAAAAGATTTGAGGTCATGTATACTTTTGGGGACCAGGATGCCTCTTGATAATATAACACTATTGAGAGTAGAGAGAATTAAAGATTGTTATATCTTTAGATTTTGTAACTATCCATGTACTAGTTGACTTTGCACTAATCAATACATGACACTGCATTTGGTATTAGCATTGTGGTCAATATTTTATATCATTCTATTAACATACACTAATTTGTCATTTGCTTTTTTTTTTTCCCTCACTTCAATTGACTAGTTCTTGTAATTATAACACTAATGTCATACTTTGGCAAATATTCAATGCTAGTTTTTTTGGCTTCCTATGTTTTGTTGACAATTCATAATTTTTTTTTCTCTTTTTCAACTTCCAGGAGATCATCAGAAACCTCATCATCATCATCATAATCGTGTAGCTGAGCTCCAAAGGCTTCGTTCAATGTAGGTGTCTTTATATTTGTATATCTATATGCATATATATTATATGTGTATATTATACCAATGTATTCAATACACACATTAGAGTAGTTTTGGTCATTTGCCTAATGAATTCTCCCCAGCAGTTGTTATCTTAGCATAGAAAAGTACTGTTAGTTGTGTCCTAACAGATGATAGCTTAAGATGGAAGATACAAAAATATAATATATGGATTTCTACTTATTTAGTAATCATGTCTTTCATAGTTGGTGCTTTAGAAAACTGTACATTATGCACTACATTGTATTACCTTTGCTGATGACCTTTAATTTAAAATTCTTCTTTTTTTCCCCTTAACAGTTAAAAAAAATTCTGTTTGTTGCACGGATGTTCATTTTCTATTATTTCTTGGAACATATTTATGTTCTGACTCTTCTATAAAAAAGTTCAATGGGGGTACAACCTGATTTCGATAGTGGGATAAGATCTCGTGTAGCCAATACCCACTAGTTTGGACTCACAGTTTATTCATTATCTTTTATGAGAAAGTCGGTTTTAGAGATTGGTTTGAGATCAGTTGGATCTTAGATCTGCTACTGGGCTATTGCTTATTCGCTTAAGTATTTTACTTTCCCTTTGTTTTAGCAAGGGAAGTTACATACAAATAGAAATTAACACTCATTTCCTATGATGTACATTCTGTCCAAAAAGATCTGTTTAGATGATCAGGACTCGGGACTTTTACAAAACATTCTAGTAGTGGTTTAAGGCATTAAGCATCAACATTTACAGAATTTAACTGGTATCTATATGTTACTTCCAGTGTAATATAAGATGATTTATTAATCAGTAATAAAGCATAGAATTTAATTGAAAAAATAAGATCCATTTAGCTGAAACCACATAGTTGTGACTATATTACTATAGATGACTATAGTGGGTATGAATAAGCCCAAAGGTCATTTTCACTTAGTTGTCTTGTCCTTTATTCTGGACTTCAATTGGTTGTGCCTCTAGTTTATCTTGATGTTCTGCTTTTTCTTTATTCTGGGCTTCAATTGGGTGTAGCCTTTAATTTTTCTTGATGTTCTGCTTTTCATGACATCTTTGCACACTGTAACATTCTCTTGGGCCTAATAAATATTTTAAACATTTCTGTTTGCTAATGGATCATGTATGATAAATGTCCCTCTTATCAGCATATCATTTTTCTCAATCTGTTTGATGGAATAACTTTACATAATTTTTTTTTTTCACTTTCTCATTTGTTTTGGCTTGAATTGCAGGTTGTAGTTTATCTCTGTCTTTCTTTACTCGTACTAGTTTCTTATGCAAAACTTGGCAACTAGTACAAATGAAGATTTTATGAGGATTGATGCTTATAATCCAAACTATGTTTAGTTGACTAGAGATTTATACAAAGTGAATTCATGGTGCTGGTGCATTTGTTTTCTTTTGCCTTCTCTCTTCAATCTAACGACACCTAGTTTATATGGCATGCTTTCTACTTTCCCAATAGATTTGCTACGAGTGAGAGACAGTGGGTGGAAGCCCAAGTTGAGAATGCTAAGCAACAGGCTATTCTTTCAATGCTCAAATCTCAGATATCTTCTGATGAGGCTCACATTCATCGAGATATAAATTTCCTTAGGTACTGTTTTCATCTATGTCTGCTATTGTATTTTTTGTGCAGCGTTTATTTCCTTCATTTTCAATTCTAAGCCAAAAATAGATTATCCATGGCAAAATTAAACTGTTTTAATAAAATAAGCTGACACTAACTTTTAAAGTTGATTTTATGTTATTTCTAATAACTTGAAGTGTAATTTTATTTCTACTAATTTCAATACTCTTTTCCAAATATTTTCCACTCTTATTGTTGAATTGCCTTTTGAGGTACCCAACCATTGGAGATGGTTGACTCAGGTACACCAGGATGGGTACCACAGATCTATTCTGTTCTACATCACATTCACGACTCCATCACTGTTATGGTATTATTGAGATTTGGATGAACCATATTTCTGAATCATTATGAAATTTATAAGAAGCAGTGTTTTTATATGAAATATTGTTCTTGTATTGCACCTCAAAATTCAGTAAAGTACCCATTGCATTGTTATTTGTCAGAGGGATGTCAATTTGGGGTACTGATAAGCTTGAAATTGCTACTTGCAAACATACTAAAATACGTTAGGAATCTACATAGTTAGGTTTTATTTAGTCATTGATGTTTTTCTAAATTCTGTTATTTGAGTTATTAAAAGAGAGTCATTTATATTTCATTTTGGGGCTTAATGATCCAGTCATAAATTATAAAAAATTGCTCATATTCTTGATTTATTAAAAGAGGGATAGGATCCCTTGTAAACCTTTCATCTTTACTTTAATAATACAAGTTCCCCTTTTGTTCGTTGAGAGTTGAGTTTTGACAGTACTATTTGTTCATCCTATATCAAGTGGTGTCGGAGTCAAATTCTTGATTCGGTCATGGTCGAGTTTACGAGATCATCAACCTCATTAGGGAAGACGACCAATTCAATCTATCCTGAAGTGTCATTCAACTGGGAGAAGTTAACCCTTAAAACTCTGTAAAGGCTCTAACCACAATCGAAATGTACAATGTAATAACTGTCATATTTGGCATCATGTGGTATTAAAATGCTTGCATAGGTCTTTTCCATAGAAATCAAGCACGATCCTGTAGAAATTGAGCATGACTGTGAACATTTTAGAAAATTGAGCATGATCCTGAAAATCAAGCTAATAGCACATTTGTAGAAAGGAATATAGTTTCAGGTTTTTAGTTTCCAATTGATGATCTTTTTCTGAGGTTAATAGAAAAGATCTGAACGCAGATCTGCTATTAAATGATAACCCACCTTAATTGTTTTAAACTTGAAAGACTATCTGTCCTACAGTATGAGAAACATGCCTGTCTTATGCATTCTGCATTTTTGGTGTTATCCATTCTGTAGAGTCAAGAGAATGTGTTGAAGTTTACTTGATCTACTGCTTTTTCAAGTTTAATTAAGCATTTATTCATTGCGTAACATGTTGCAATACTGAAGCCAGAAATGACAAAATCTATGCTCTACAATTATTATTTTGATTATGCTACTCGGAAGCATTAAAAGAATTTGAGAAAGTTATTTGAGTTGATGATATTTCCTATGATTCTTCAATTGAATGACTTCTACTTTCAGCTTGAAAAACTAACAGAGTTTTGGTTGCTTAGGTTTTTGAGGCCATTAATGATCTTGCACTGTTCTTGAATCAGCTTAACCTTTTGATGCCTCATATATTAACTCTGCAGGAAAAAACATTCAGAATTGGCTGGGGAACTTTCCAACCTCTCCCATAAAGAGCAGAAGTTCTTGTCTGAGGTATTATTTTTTCCAGTTATTTAGTGTTTTCTCTTAAGCTTCATCATCCTGCAAAATAAAATTTGATGATAAAATTTGCATTCTGAATTTTTAATAATCGTCTGAGTGCCCTTATTTTTGGAAAAGTTACTTCTGTTTACCTTTATTTCATGGTTGTTAGAACAGTTGATTTGGTAATTTTATTTTATACTTAAGCATTATATTTGAGAAAACGTTTTAAACATTCAACTTGTTGGCTTCACTAGGAATGATCATTCCACTCAGTTTCTGTATAAATGTTCTCTTATGACTAACTTAGAATTTAAGAAGGATAAAATTGATACGGATAAGGTTACCCACTATTCTTCTGAGTTGCTGAGATGCTGACACATGTTGAACAAGAGCACCCAATTGTGTGACCATGGTTTACACTGTGTGCTCAAAATATAGTGAATAGGGAGATGAATATTCAACCTGCTACAATAAGCTTCTATAGTTAGAGGTGATTCTGGGTGATAACATGTTGCCCATCCCTGCTTCAGTCACACCCAACTCCTTCCTGCTCATCTCCACCTCAATATAACCAATCCCTGTGCACTTAAATTTAACCCAGCGTCCTCTTTCTTGCTGGACACCTCCAATAATTGCTTGCCACTCCTCACAGCCAAAACCAACTGAGTCCAAGTCCTGTTCACTTTGACCGAGCTCCCAGAAGCTCAATTGTATTAATCCAGCTCCCAATCCTAATTTGACCACTCTGTTCAACTCATCCTGTCAACTCAAGTAGTTGATAAACTTCTTTACCTATTATGATTTGCTTATAATAGATTTAAACAGATTGGTCAATGAAATTACTACTGAACCTTTGGTGCTCAATGAGAGGTCATCAATATTGGGTTAGACTAATGTGCACTTTTTTTAAAAAATAAATTTATTAGTTGATAATTCATTAGCAATGAATCAAAAGTTTATTGTTACTGATGAGCTGGTTGTTTACTTGTTTGCTTATTAGAATAATATTTAGAAATGCAAGCTAGTTTGTGACGCTTTTTAAGGAAATTATTCTTCTATTAGTTGATTAAGGTTGCATTTAGTCAAAAATGTCCTGAAGAATACCTACGTGGGGCCATTCACAACCATTGTTTTTTTTCCTTCTTTGTTTTCACTTCTAGATTTCTGTATATTTTATAAGATATTTCTTGAGAGCAGGCCTTCATCTTCCTTCCTTAGAAAGAGAATTATTTGTGACTGGGTGGATGTTTATAGAATTAGTTTCTAAGATTTCTATCTTTGCTCTATTCTTATAATCCTGTAGCATGTTGCTATTTCCTACAAGGACAATAGATTAATAGCCATCTTTTCATATTTTCTTCCTGCATCCTACTATCACCATGCACCTTTCTTTGTTTCAATGGTGGAAGAATTTATCCAGTCATGTGCAAATTGCTTCTATGATGATTTTCAAGTACTTAGTTGCAAGGGTTGCAAACTCAATCCACACTGGATTTTTAGTGAAGAGATCCAAGTGGTATGGTATTGTGCTAGAGTGCTGATGGTGAATTGAAGTGCAGTGAGGAAAGAGATAAAGAAGAAAAAAAAAGCAAAAACTACAAACACGGGGATAAGGTTTAAAGAATCATATCATGTCAAAGTTTTTGTCCTTAACTCGAATAGTATGGTTCCAACATCATGTTGTAGTGATATTTGTCATGCTTTAACATTCATCGAAGCACGCCAAGATGATTAGATTTTTTTTTTCTTTAACAACTCTCTTAGTTTATTTACTATTTAATCCTCTTTCTCTTGCTTTTTTAGTTTTAGTAATTAAATTATTATTTTTTACTTCAATATGCTGAATGAGATAAATTTATATTTTATGTAAATTTTACTCATATAATCATCTTCCACTTTACTTATTTACTTATTAAAATAAAATTATAGAAATGAGATAATCAATTGAATTAGAATTTTTGAAAAAAAACATTATGTAAAATAATAAAAAATATTTAAGTTCATCTCGATGCATGTGGTTGCATTCCAATGCCTATGGAGTGTTAGCATGATATGATACTTATCTGCATGACTAACATAAGGGGCACAAGAGAGATTACCTATACCAATTTTGGTAGTATATCGAAATAATACATTCCAGTAGTTTAACTAAGCTTAGTCGCACAACTTTTTGGAACTAATACGAAAAAGCTCATGCGGCATTGTATATACTATGGGAATAGTGCTCAAATCTCTTTGATAGAATGTGAATGTTGCATATGATGACTCTAAAAGTTTCTGCTCTTCCATATACTCTGATTTTAACAGACTTTAGTGTTGAATTTAATAATCTAACTGTTATTAGTTAGTATGATTCTTAGATTTGAATGGTTAAATACACTTATTTTGTGCTTGTTTCTGTTTTTAAGTTTTGACCTCTCTTCACCTCCCATCTCTCTTTTTTTTCAGGTTATTCCAGGCCTTTGCTCAGATTTGGCTCAGCTGCAAGACACTTACATTTTGCAGGGTATGTGTTTGAGATGTAAATCAGAATATTTTTAAAAGAAAGGTATCTTAAAGATCTTTCTTTGTTGTGTACTTTTAGGAGATTATGACCTAAAGGTTATGCGACAGGAGTACTATATTAATCGGCAGAAAATGGTGCGTAGATTCCCTCAGCATTAGGTGTTTTTTTGGTTTATAGTATTTCCAAATGGTTCTAATGGAGTTATTAAATTCTAGTATATGACATGTGGCTTTGTTTTTCTTCGGTGATCAACTCATTTATCTACTTGATTGATATATTCGCTATCACACAAAAGGCAACATTAACCTTAAATGATTGTACTATTTATTTGCTAGAGTTTCCTTTAGGCAATCAATTGGAACCTTTTAAGATTGTATGTTCATTTCAAACAATTATAATTTTTTAGGTCGCTGTGTGCTTGATTATGTTTGTGCTGTAAAAAGTAATTACCATATTCTTTGATTAACAGTGATTCTGGAAGTTAGATAGCGCGAGCACTTGGTCTTTTGGTCATTACTCATGATTATCACAAATGTTAAAACTCACCAAAAGTTACATTCTATGTAGCTGGAACACCGATGTTCCTGTCTTATCTGAAGCCTTAACCATCCCTATATTATAAGATGGAATTTTTGAATCAAAATGTGTGCCTTAATGTTTGTTTTATCTTTTGTATATTCAAAATTCCAATGTGAGCATGTAAAATATTGAAACAACAAATTAAAATCATTGTTAATACTATTATTTTTCACCTCATCATTCTATTCCAAGATGAATTTCATGTCTTCTCTTTTCACCTTTGTTTTGTATGAACAATATTGAATCTTACCATGTTATTTTTATCTCTTGCAGTTTATTAATCATCTAGTTAATCAACTTTCCAGACACCGATTTCTAAAAATAGCTTGTCAAATGGAAAGGAGGATAATACTTGGGGCATACTCATTGGTTAAAGTCATTGAGTCAGAGTTGGAGGGCTATTTATCAGCAGGAAAGGGGCGTTTGGTATGCAAGAATATGTTTACTGTTTTCAGCATGACATGTACATGCACAAGCTTTTATTCTGTGTCATTTACATAAAGTACTTGCAAAACTAAATTACGAATTAGTGGTTCTTGTTCCCAGCCCTTCTTTAATTCTGTTTGTCTATCATCATGAGATCCTGTTTCTGCCCACACTTTGATTTGTGCATGTATCAGAATGGTCATTCACCTGGACTTTCTTTTTTCTTCATATGGTTTGAGTTTTTGGTGTTGCTCTCTGTAGGGTCATTATCTCTCCCTTATTGATGCTGCAATGGAGGTACAAGAACATGGAGCAGTTGATGACCGTGACACATTCCTGCATGGTGTACGCGATCTTTTAAGCATTCACTCCAGTGATAATCTAACCCTGATCGCTAAATACAACTTTGTTTTAATTCAAAACTATTAAGACATTCACCTTTCTTTTTAGATACTTCAGCTTCCTTGCCAACTTATGTATCAGCACATGGTATAGTTCAACAGATATCAGGGCTGCAGTCTGACTTGCTGTCTCTTCAATTTGAACTTGAAAACACTCTTCCAGAAGACCGAAGGAGATGTATCAATGAGCTGTAGGTGTTTTTCATTTATCATTTGCATCCAAACATAAGTTTGTGATGCTAACTTATATTGCTTGCAACTTATCAAACTCAACTAGACTGCACAGAGGAAAAATCCACCCATCTGGGTTTCTATTTGTGATATCAAGTTTTGCTCTGTATTCCGATCTTTGTTTTTCTGATTGGAGAAGCAATAACTAAGTAGTCCAAGGATGGAGGCATCTTTGTCGAACCATTAGTTTATTTTTTAGAAGTCATCTTTTGGATTCTGTTAACTGACAAAAGCTTCTCTGCATGGATGATACAATAGAGCATATGATCAACAGTGAAATTGTATTTCAAAATCTGGTTGATAATACTGTACTATCTGCCCCCTGCCTGCTTTAGAAAGTCTTTGTTCATTTCTCCATGGCTGTACTCTGTTAAACCCAAGAATAACCAGCAATTATTCTTCAATGTTCTAAGCAAAACACTTCTGTTGGTTTCTATCTATACTAGTATTGTGAAATTTGACCTATTCAAGCACCTGTTGACAGCTGTCCGTTTGTGTGATTTCGGAATGAAAATCCTTTATACATGTTTTTTTCCCTATGTATTCAAATTAATTAGAAATTAAATGCTCTTACGTGTTGCCACCTGTCTACTTAATTTAGATGGAAGGCAGTTAATTTTAATATTATGTTATTAAAGCTATTATACTTCTTTTTTGTTTCTCTTCATCTGCTAAATCACATAACTGCATCTTCAAAGTTGTTCATTGCTTCTACACTCTTGAGTTTGTTATCTTCATAAATTTGCCATATTGTTATTCCCTCTTAATTCCATGTTTCAAATTTTAAATGATACTTTGAGTGTGCAAAATGAGGTTACCATAGATACATTTGACAAAATCATCAATGGTACATTCCTAGATTCGTATCTCAGTATTTCTCACAAGCTTAAATTTAATTCATGATTAAGGGCATCCATTTCATAAACGTTTTACTCAAAAAGGCTCAACAGAAAGTAGTAATATTTCACTTTAGCAGAGTTTGGAAATGTAGTGTAGTTCTTTGAAGTCCACCACATCATTATTTTGTATACAAAATAATTATTGTTATTAGTATTTGATGTGATATTGCTGCAAAAGTTTGAAATCAATTTTTTTCTTTAGTCACTCAACAGTCTGGCACATAATTCACTAAGGTAACATTTTGTAGGCAATAAAAACCTGTCTTTCGTCATCTTATTTATGCATTTCTGAGTCTCTGAGATATGTATAATTATTACACTAGCACTATTTTTTGTATCTCACATATAACATTTTCATTTTATAATATTTCTTCATTTTGTCTGTGTAATGAATGTTCAATACTTGATTCTGGTATGCCAATTGACAGATGCACCTTAATTCAAACTCTGGAGCAGCTGCTTTTTTCATCTTCTGCAACTGCAGAGCCATTGTTAACACCTAGGGTATGTGTTTTCCTCGTGATGGTTACAAATTTGTGAGGATACTGTATTTCATGTGGTCTTGCTTGAAACACGTCACTGTTTCTGTTATTCTTTTCATTAAAAAAATGTTTTGTATATCAAAAATACCTTGAAGATATCAAGGTCACAAACAGAAGTCAGTATGTCTTAATCTCAAAAATATGTTGAAAATACTCGAAGACATTGATGATCAATTTTCCTTCTGCTCATCTTGCACTCAAAATTCAAGTACTTTTTGCTAAAATTTGAGATATACACGTTTTAACTCTGTGCTGCCTGAGTGCAAGAGTGTCAATGAACTTCTCTTGTATGGATTATATGACTAATTGCTTTGTTGTTAGCCATTGATGCGAGCAATTGATGACATGGAAAGGGTCAATTCTCAAGTATCTGCTTTTGTTGAAGAAGTGACAGAGGCTCATCGCCAGAAGGCGGAGGTATGACTCCAAATTTGGCACCTTGAAACTTTTGACATTATGTGTTCCAATTCTGCTAAAACATTCCTATTAGATTGACAATGTCTTTTCATCTTTCCTCGCTTCTTTGCTCTTGTTGGTTTGGAACCTGATGGCAACCAACTTACAGATTGTCAAACATCACCCACATGAAGTCGGACGGGAGAGGCAGGTGTTTGTGGATTTTTTCTGCAACCCAGAACGTCTCAGGAATCAGGTCAGAGAACTGAATGAGGTCAGAGAACTCAACACTCGAGTCAAGGCTCGTCCAGATTGAGCCCCATACGGCAAAGCTTTCCTTGTGCCACGTTTGATATTGTAAGTTAGCAACACCAATCGAAGCCAAATTGATTCCTATTCACGGAATTCATGTCTTTTAAATGATTCTGATGTGTTCAAGCTCTTCCAGGCCTTCTACTCCGAATATAAGAGGCAATTTCTAGGACGGTAGCAATGGGCTTATATTCTGCTGTGTAAAGAGTATCAGAATATCTAAAAAGCGGCCTTTTAGCTATAAAAAATGCCTGATTTATAGAGCCAGTCCAGTACACTTTTAGTGAGACAAATCGTCTACGTTTTTTGTGTTAATATTTTGTTCATGTAACTTTGTACACTTTTTGCATTTAATGTATGCCTTCACCAGGGGAAATGTATCTGTATCTAATGATCTAGTTCCAATCCATGAAGGATGTTCCTGTATGTTGATAAGATATTACAGATTTGAGTTGTGTTCAACCTATTCCCAAAAGTCAGGGTCGGCATGCTTATTCAACAATGACGATGTAGTTCTAAGGAATAATTTAGTATTAATATAATAATTTAATAAATGTATGTATAGTATTTGCCTATATTTTAAAGTAAAATTGAATTATAGTATGTAAACGATTAAACAGTGGATAATAAAGATATACATAAATAAATTATATAGGATCTTTAAATGCTATTTTTTTCCCTGAAAATATATTAAAAAAAAATTAAATTTGTTTAGCTGTAAAATCTTTTTCCATGCGGTTCAGTCACAAATGGTGGTTCGATGGAATCTATCCCGAAATCGATGGACCAACAGTCCAACAACAACGTGATGAGCTGGAATTGGTGTTAATCGGCCCGAAGTTGGAACGTTCCTTTCAATGAAAAGAAACACAAGTTGCACCTGCTAAAATGAAAAAAATATCATACAAGAAGCTACGGTTTGCTCTTTTATTGGGACGTATTCGATAGCGAATTTTAGAAAATTTATACGGACAACATTTGATGAGGAGTTTACCTACATAAACAAAGTACAATTTCAACATTGGAAACGATACAACTGCAAAAGTCAAATTGGATTGTTGAGCTATGAATACTTCCATATTTACCTTGGTGGCCAGTAAAGACCACTGAAATTCTTATAATCCCGAAGGTCTGTGGAGCTGTCTGATCATCTTTAAAATTAGTCGAATCAAAAACTCAAATACTTAATGCTAGGAAGAAAAAAAAACGCACAAATTTATTCTCATCCAATTTTCATTAAACGTTTTGATTAAAAAAAAATTAAAATTCTATAATTTACATTCTATATGAAATTTGTATTATTTTCCTCCGTGATAAAAAATTTATGAGGTTAATTTTTTTTTCATTGGAATAAAAAATTTAGAATGTTTTTAAATTTAATTTGATAATCGATAAAAAAAAATGAATGGGATCTGCTCGATATTAATCGATTTGAAAAATAAATATACGATGCCAATGAAAAAAAATTAAAAAAAAAAACCTCCGAAGACGTGCGGTAGCTGCGGAGGCTACTCAAAGTCAACGTCACGTTCTGCAACGAGTGTGCGCCAATCTTTCTCCCACTACAATAGCACAACTTAAAATCCCACATCACCACCGTCTATTTCTCGATCACACCCGTCAAATCATGCCACGAATTCCATCGTCCTCATTCCCTTCTGGAGCAGAAGGGGCATGTTCGTAATAAAATCCTCTTTCTCTCATCCCACCAATTTATTGTTTCAGTACTTATTAAAAATAATTCTCCCGGTGGCGTTGCTAAGCCCTTCACCTCCACCGCCGCCGCTCCCGCCGGCGGATCTGAGGGTTCTTTCCATCGCCCTTTAATTGTCTTCTTTACTTCTCGTTCCCTTGGAAAAGCGATCCTTTCGGCTGGATTTGGTGGCAGTTAAGGTCATGGTATGCCTTGCCCATTGCGTCTCCCTCCTTCCCTGGAATCCGGCATTTATTTATGTTGACAGTCGCAACCATCTGGGGTTGGATGCGATCGCGTGGAAATTTCCTTGCTCTCTTTTTTCCTTTCCCCTCTTTCTACTGGTTCTCCAAATACTCGTCTAAATTTGGGAAAGTCGCTTCTTTGTCTTCCTTGCTTTCATTATCTACAAGCCATGAAGAAGGCATTTTACAGATTTTTCTCGTCCTTTCTCCATTTATCTTTATTTTGTAACTCAATTTTGAAAATAGTCATCTTTCTTGTAGATTTTCTGCGTGTTGCCTGCTCATTCCCTCGATTAGCAGTCAGTTTTGGTCATCCCTTTCAAACCAAGCTAGTCATCCAAGTTTAGATGCATTTAATTCATCACTTGACCTCCTTCTTTACCGAGAACTAGAGTTCTATTCATTCATTCATATGAGAAGCTAGAAGATGGTTTATTGTATATTCTAAATTCATAGTCTTAAAGTAACAAGTTGCAGTTGGAAATGCCCCTTTAATATCCTGATTAACTTTGACACCTAAAGGTTAAAACTCGAAAGCATCTGATCTGTTACTGGCTTACTGCAGTGAAGATATTGTAAGTGTTAGGCTCTGCTCTTGCAACAAATGGAAGATTGTGATGAGATGCATACTATCACATTACTACTGAATGATTTATCTGATTAATGTTCTTTTTTAAACTCAATTTTCAGTGTCTCATAGCATAAAATTTGTTTTCAGGAGAGGGAAGCTAAAAAGGAAGCTTTCAGGAAGTATTTGGAGTCGAGTGGTGTGCTGGATGCTCTCACTAAAGGTTTCTATTTCTTTTAATTATGTTCTGGTATAGTTACAAATTGATGATGTTTGCACTACATAATGACATTATTATTCCATGTAGTTCTTGTTGCACTTTATGAAGAAAACGACAAGCCTTCTTCTGCCTTAGAGTAAGTTCTTGAACTATTTTAGTTGCAGTATCATGATCTATGAACTTATTCTGAGAAGTTTTGAAAAATATTTTACTTGCATTGAGTATCAACCATGATAATAACTAGGCAGAATTTACTTGTATTATAAAAGATGTGTAAAATTACGTAGATGGAGTTGTACCATTTTCACAATCAATATTTTCAAAACAAGCTGGTCACTGAACCAAACAATCTACTAGGATGAGTGTTAAGGGGTTCAGCCAAATTGCGTCTACTGGTTGAGCCTCAGTTTATACTAATACAACCTCTGAATAGAAAAATGGGAAGTTTTTGAGTTTCATTTTTGTATCCTTCCTGTAATCACAGCACACAGGTTGCTCCAAAAGAGTCACAGCTGATAGAGATAAGAGATGAATTAATCTCTCAATTCAAAGCCGAGCAGAAACATATGATTCCTAATATATAGTAAGGAACGCATTAAGGGACTGGTTCTTAGATTAAAAGTAAGGAGGGGGAGAGAGAGGTTCACAGCCAAACAGATTTACATGTGAAGAAGCTCCATCATTTTTGTGCGTCACTTTTTGATCTCCTCATTTACCGGTTGGACTAGTCTAACTGGGTGATCTGGTCTTTGGAACATTTCAAATAATCACAATGTTGTAGCTTTTTATCTGCCCTGTGACAAGCTCTTGATGCATCGGGTCTTTGGAAGCTATAGAATGTTAAATAGATACATGATTTTCAGGTTTGTCCAACAAAAGTTAGGTGGCCCATCGATTTCCAACTACGAAAAGCTACTAGCTGAAAAGTCAGATTTGCAAATGAAGTATGACGAGCTGGTGGAAGCTCACAGAGAAACATGTAGACAGGTCAGTGTTCTATTAACGATGTCTTCAGCAGTTCAACCTCCCAACAATTTGTAATAGTCTATATCAGAAATCCTTGTGGTTCGTATATCAGTCAGAAAACTATTTACTTATTGCTTAGGTTGTTTATCCCTTCTTGAATGTTGCATAATCCAATTCTTTTTTTTTTTAAACGATATGATTGTGAGTGTATGTGCTCAATGGCAGCTTGAGGGACTACAGAACTTGAAGATGTCAACACACAAGGACTCTGCCGATGGAGATAGAGCTAAAAATGGTTTGTGACGGACTGCCAGGAATCTATTACTTGCTGGTTCTAACAAATTCTACAATTTGTTTGTCAGAACTTTTTTATGCAACAGATCACAGGAAATGATGGGGAAAAAAAACTAAGTGTATATGTATGCAAAATGTTGTTCATCAGTTATTTTTAAACTTTTCCTGTTTGTGAACAGCTACTAATTTGGCAAGTAATGAATGATACGGGCATTCCCTTCAATGTTATGCGCTGATGATATACATGTTCTATCTTTGTATTGATCAACCAAATAGTTGGATTCCAGTTGACATGAGAATATTAACAGTGTGTCTGGGACTTTAAAGTTATAGAGAAAACAGATTAAAACACAAATTATTTATATAAAAGAACTATCTAATAACAATATGGTGGGCATTCTAAAACCTAAAAGGGAACTTAAGATGGGCTACTAAAACCTAAAAAAAAAACTCAAGATCCGTAGGCCAGTTCCATACAGCAAGAAAAAGCAAAATCCGTATGAGCAAATACAGACTTCAAGGACATCAAAGGAACACAAGCAGAAGGGTTAAGGTCAAGCAACATTGCATAGAACAAAGGAGAGAGAAACAAGAAGCATGCCTAGCATACTGGGATGCATCTACAACGTAAGTTAGGAAAAAACTTCCAAACACATTTTAACCGAATCTTGAAAGATCCAAGATTTTATACATCAATATTTACCATGCCAAATTTTCTAGTCGATGGTCTGAATTTTTATAAGTCAGGTACCTTTTAACTCATTTGACTACTCAGCTGGGCAGGTGCAGCTCAATCCTCCTCGGCAGTTCTTCCTTCAGAGCACCAACAATCTTGTCCACAATGGTTCCCTCCTTGAGAAAGACAAAGGTCGGCATTGCTTCAATGGCCCAATCTTCGGCAACGGTCTGCCATTTAATTGTTTCAGAAAGCAGCAAAGGTATGCACCAAAGAGAATTTTAGTCTGATGCAGACAGCTACTTACCTTTAGTTCGTCAACATCGACCTTGAGGAAAATCACATTCGGGAGCTTCTTAGCAAGATCCGCAAAGATTGGAGCAATCATTCGACAAGGCCCACACCATGAGGCTGTGAAATCAATGACCACCTACAAGTTCATGGACAAAAGAGATCACAAGCTGTAATAGGAAGTAAACAAAATTTTGGATCAATGTTGCTTCATAGTGCAGTTTATGACAACAAATACTGACAAATAATAAAAGGCAGTAAACCATCACACAGTTTGTGAACTCTAGCTTGGAAATGAAATGAGCTTACGCATGAGACGCAGCAGAAAACAAATCAGCTAAAAAGGTCCTCAAAGGAAGAGGGGGAAGGGTAATGGAAGGGAAATAAAAGGATCCCTCTAATCATTAGGGAAGAGGGATGGATAGTCTACAATAAACAGCATGTCACTGCATAACTATAACATATATTCCTATATGCCTAGAAACTTGAGAAGAATGTAAAACACTGATTTCTATGAATCAGGAAAAGATTCCATAACTAGGCCTCTCTTTGGGCACGCAATCCAATACTTGTCATACTATAGCACTGAGGCTGAAGCACATATCAAACACTACTAAAATTATCTATCTGGCAAAATCTATTTAGTGTATCACGTAAAGACAGATGATAATGTGTGATTTTATCTGCCATAAGCATCAA
>JBAMHZ010000041.1:882260-901714 GCA_037177395.1 Alpinia galanga
GAAGGCTTTGTGACACTTAAATGTTGGAAAAATGATTCAAATGATCTTTGAATTTCTAGTATAGGAAGTGTAGTGCAATCACAAACCTTAGGATTTGAAGAAATACCACAGGTTTGGCCGGAAATGAGCTTTTAGACTAAAGCTGCAGAAAAACTATTTTCAGTCAAGGGACTGTTTGTGCCAAGCTTCACAGCAATTTTTTTTATCCGAATCAAGGTGAATTCAATACCTTATCAATGTAATGCTAATTGATATGTTGTTCCAGGTGAATCTTGAATGAATGGAGCTGAAAATTTGTTGAGGTCTGAATTCTTGAAACTGTCCAGATTTTCAGATTTCTATCCATTTCTGATTTTGAATTGTTTTTGTTGTGATTTGAGCTTCAAAATCCTTGAATTTCAGCAATACAAATAGCCTCAATTGAGAATCACTTAAGGTAGATTAATCCCTGAATTTTTGGGAAGGAATTCGGATTGTTTCATGGCACAAAATGGAGGAAAAGAAAAAGGAAAAGCAGAATTCTGAATTCTGCAATTCAGAGTTTCAAGGGGGCTGTTGTTGTATCAATAATTTTATTTTGATATCTAAAATGACTTTGAGACCTGCAATGCACAAGCCATCTGCTAACGCAGCCATAATCATAATCTTGTTGAAGAAGATGAAATACTTGGTGGAAATGCTTGTGGGTAATTGTAAGAAAGGATGAGATATGAAGAAATAGTAGGTGGAAGTATAAGTTAAATTTTATAAGCTTCAAAAGCAGAAAATTGATACGCATGTAGTATATGTAGAAAGATTATTCCATGGTTAAGGAGCTTACTTAGTCACACTACTCGTTTAGCATAAACATGCATGTTTTCTGTTGGTTTCTTTGTTTTTGTTTATTTTACTGGCTACACTTTTACAGAACAAAACAATAAAAGAATTGTCTTAGCACTGCAAAGTGGATTAAAGAGTGAGCTGAGATGGGCTTTGAATACTCTTACTCTACTTTCCTTTAAAGAAAAAGATGATTTCCGCAGAGATTCAACTCCACTTGCTAAGATACCTGGCCTATTGGATGCACTCCTTCAAGTTGTAGGTTTTCTTATCTTACCTTCCATTAATTCTGTTTTAGTTACAGTTTAAACAGTTATATCATTCTTAAGGTGATTGTCAGAAGGGCCAAGTCCTATATTTTGATTGTATATTAGTAAATTCTATAAAGTAGCAGGACCTGTCCTTTATGTGCTTGTCTCAAGCCCCTTACAATTCACTGGATATGTTTTTATTTTTCATAATTATGGAGAACTTTATAAGAACATTACTAGAAAAAAATATTTAACTTGTCAAAATATATAAAATTTTATTTCTTACATTTCATCTCAAAACCCTACTCCTAAACTGAACATTTTCATTAAGCTTTTTCATGTCTTTTTTGGATGTAAGGTTGATGACTGGCGTGACATTGCTGTTCCACATGACTATACAAAGCCCGCAAGGGTAAGGTCATTGGGTACCAATACAGCTGTTACAGGTTTTGGGAATGAGTTTGAAGAAGCAAGCTCTCTTGGTTCCATATCCTACATAGGGTGCGAAATAATGTGCTTCAGTCACTGTCTTATTAGGAAACACGTTTTGTTCACAAAACTATTATAACTTTTTGTATATATAAATTATTTGCTGTAGTCATAAAGGTTTATCTAACATGGAGGCTTCTAGTTTGAAGAAGCAACGGACAGTTGACTGGTGGTTGAATGATGATGGTTTATTTAACATTGATGAAGAAGGCCGTGGAGAAAAGCAACTGTGTGCTGTTGCTGCTTCGAATGTCATTAGGAACTTCTCTTTCATGCCTGATAATGAACAAGTCATGGCACAGCATAGACACTGCATGGAAACTATGTTCCAGTGTATAGAGGATCAGAACACAGGTATAACCTATCTCTACATGTTTTTGTCCTCTCATTTATGCATGTTTTATAGTCTCTCTTCTATTGGCGCAAGGAGGCAAATCTACTTGCTTTAATTAGTACTATTGGGAAATTTTGTTGGTAACAATTGTTGAATACAACAAGTTCTTTAGCAATGTGCATTTTCAAGGTTATCACATTTGTATTGCATCTAGGTCGACAATGAATTGGCAAATAACAGAGTTTGTGTTATTCAAAAAGCCAAAATGTTCCACATTGAACAGAATGGTAAATTGATAGATATCCACATTTGATCAACTATTAACCAAATAACATAGTCTCAGTTATTCAAAAAAGACATATAGAACAGTCTGTAAATCCTTAGATATTCTCATTTTGATTGACACCAAGAATAGTCGTAATTATAGGTCCAGTTGTAGTTACTTCCTGAAAAAGATATGCCACTTAAGAGGAAGAATAAATATAATTATCAAATATTTGAAAGAGACACTTGATATGAAATCCCAAATACATTGTTTCCTTTCTATGAACTTCTTTCTTTTGGAATATATAATAACAGTTGAGGGCCCTCTATTTGTTGTAGCCCAATAGATTATCACTTAGTTGCCCAATAAATTATGCCTTAGTATATCCTTTTGCTGGCACCCATCAAACTGTGGTCAATTATAACATATTGCCATAGAACAGCTTTATGATGATCACAACAGTAGTTTTAGGCTTTTAGTTCACTATCTCAGCACAACATTCCATGCTAAGTTTGTTGCTTTACTCACCCCTTGTGGCATTGACATTATAGCTACCTTTCTATTAGGTCTCATTTGCTAAGGTTCAATTTTCCATGTGATTTTCTGTTTCCCTCTTGAAACTATGAAAGCACTTTTTATGCCAAGGTAGCTTTGTTGATTGGTTCTTAGTTTCAAATGCTTAACTCAATCTTATTGATAAACCTTCCCTACTCCAATTACTGGCTGCTTCTAGTCCTCTTTCTTCCATATTCTACCATTGAGCTCAATCAAGGCTGTATGACTAGTAAAATCCCCAGTTAATTAATTCGTTTTTGTTGCATCAACTAATGTATTCTTTGGCATCCCTACCATTTAAATGTTGGATTTTTGTACATTCAATTCTTCTGATTATGGAATCTCTTGGTGGTCTTTTAACATATTGGTATCGTTAAAACTATTGTATTTTTCTTTCTTGCCTAAATCCAGATGTAATAACTTTCAATTTGGGCAATTACTTGATAGAATATGTCTAAAATTGCCAATCATAAAGTTCTATATAAAAAAAGAGGATGAGCTTGGGGCTCTAGAAAGTGTATCGCTTTACAACAATATATCAAACTACCAAGAATACTCAAGGTAAAAATTGTATGTATTATGTATCTTGACACACTATATTTATGCACTGAGCTGCCTATCTATGGAACTGTGTCACGACAACAACTGAGCCTTTTTGACTTTGAGTTGTATACTTGTATTCAATAATTGAGATCGTGTATTTCCCAGATACTGTGGTACTTGTTCTGGAAAATTATATGATGTGGAAAGGTAATATGACTTTGTTAGATATGTTATCACCCATATTGTTGCAAGTGATACATGCATTTCTAGCAACTCTAGGTATTACCGGGACTAGCCGTAATGGAGTTTTAAGATCAATTAGCAGTATAGATTGTGTAAGTTTTAGAGATTGTAAAGGAGCTAACTTGAGTCAAGCATAATTGTGATAAAATTTGTTTGTTAACTGAGGTCAATGTCAACTGAGCTATATGATGTGTTCAAGCTTGTTTATAAGAAACTTCTCAGACTCTCAATTGGAGACAAGTTTATGCTTATAATTATTCTCAAACACCAAATTATACATGAAAACTCAACATTAGTGTTAATCATGTTATAAACGCCTTCAAATAAATATATTTCAATTTAATTTGTTTCTACTTTCTAGACTTATTTAATGTCCTGATTATGCCAGTCTTATCAACTTGAATTAAAGATCCTTTAGAATAGTGCTTAACCAATTATATACCCATTTATTTCATTGAAAAAGGACTTTGACTATGTAATCTTATTTTAGTTGGACATATTAACAAATTTATATGTAGTATTAATATTATGTATGTAGAAGAAATACTTGTTTAACTTGATTGTGTTGAATTCCTAAACATTCTAAGCCTAGAAATAAACTTGTTTATCAACATTGTCCATAATGTTCACGATCAGTTCATAAACTTTGTTCATGAAAATTTTGCATTATCTATTCATGATGTTTCTTGATGAAGATTAATGTGCCAAACCTTGTCACATTCAGCTTATTTATTAGTCAGACTGGAATGTTTGAATTAATCCACTTTTCCTATGTCTTCTTGAAGGGAGGAGGAAGGGAAAGAAAGAACTAGTGTAGGGAAAAGAAGGAAGAAGGGGGGAGGGGGAGTTTCCTTTAGTTTGTCTACTTGAAACAAGACGAAATGAGAGAAAATGACAACTTTAACTGAATTTGTCATTCCCAAGACATGCAAGATTATAGTGGTCTTTCGAACACTTTTTAAATCCCCTCTTCTACCCTTTTGGAAAGAACCAAAAGTGGGGAAACGAGAGTCAAATTGTCCTTTCTTTTACCTTGCATTTTGCTCTTTCACCCAAGCAGACAAAAGAAATGATTGGTGTCCCTCCTCCCTTCACCCTGGTTGACACAACATTTATGTATTAACAAATTGAGATAAGCCTTGAACTAGTTGAGTACACAGTTATTTCATAAGAAGTTTCCAATAATAACAACTACTAGGGAGGATTGAGGAATAGTGATGTGATGTTGGAATGCTATTTAGTAGTGTATTGTACATTATTTCCATGGTCATCTGAAAATGATTCAGGTGATGCAAATAACTTTTCTTGGTGCTTTACTAGTGCATAAGACATTATTTCCATGGTCATCTGGGAATGACTTAAGTGAGACAAATAACTTCTCTTGATTTCTATTATTTTCAATTACTATCTCACTTTATGGGTTCCAGTGTCTGGTTCTAATTGTGTGTATTTTTATTATGCAGAAGATGAGGAGCTGGTAACGAATGCATTAGAGACAATTGTCAATTTAGCACCACTTTTTGACCTTCGTATATTTAGCTCGTCTAAGCCTTCTTTCTGTGGAATGACGTGAGCTCTTATCTACTATCATACTTCCTCTTGTTTTTTGTCAGCTATATTTTAATATTTGTACATCTGAATGCTGCTTTCTGAGAGCAGAGAGAAACGTGCAGTTCAAGCCATCATGGGCATGCTTGGATCTTCAGTTAAGGCTTGGCATTGTGCAGCTGCTGAATTGCTAGGAAGGCTTATTATAAATCCTGATAATGAGCCATTTCTTCTTCCGTCATCTTCAGAGGTCAGTATACTTGTTAAAGCTTGTGTTGGTTCCTGATGTTTGACATAGGATTCCTATTGATGCACACCCCATTTTTCTCTGCTTTTATCCCAATAGAATCTCACATGAAGCAAATACCACTAGACCTGACCTATTTCCTTAAAGGACTGTGCATGTGAAATTGTCAACCTGTTCTAGTTCTGTTAGTGTGCATGCAAATTGTCAACCTGTTCTAGTTCTATGTATTTACAACTTAACTCTATATTTACTGGCTATACTAAAAAAATTAGTTTTGGCACAACAGTAAAATTGTTGCTTTGTGACCTAGACGCCATGTGTTTGAGTTCTGAAAATAGTCTCTTGTAAAATAGGGCAAGGCTATGTACAATAGATCTTTCCTTAAGATCCCACATGGTGGAAGTTTCGTGTGCCGGGTTGCCCTTTTTATGGTATTTGGGGTTTGATTTTATGTTTCTTTTTTTCTACTTAGATATACAAGAGACTGGTTGATCTTCTTAGCTTCCCAGCTGTAGATGCACAAGCAGCGGCAATTGGGGCACTCTATAATCTAGCAGAAGTCAATACTGATTCCCGGATGAAGCTTGCAAGTGAAAGATGGTTGGTTTCATTCTAAAGAGCAATTCTGCTTGTTCTATCAGTCTTTCTTCTAATGTTGTCGCAACCAATTCAGGGCGGTTGATAGACTCTTCAAAGTAGTCAAGACTCCACATCCAGTGCCAGATGTTTGCAGAAAAGCTGCAATGATACTGGAAAGCTTGGTGTGTGAACCTCAGAACCGGCATCTGCTTATGGCACATGAAAGTAGTTTTGCGGAGATTCTAATGTCAGATGGTAGATATTCTGATACCTTTGCACGGATACTGTTTGAACTGACGTCAAGACCAAATAACAAAGCTTCTGCTGCTCGTGCTGTCTGGGGTGCATGATCTTGCAATGGCGACACCGGCATATGATTTGTTTCTGCAGTGTCCATGTGACTCTTGTGCTTTTCCTTAGTGACGCACTTTCATAATTTGCAATGTCTTAAAGTGTTGCTCACTCTATTTCAAGGAACAAATGTGTGTGTAACATTTACTTGTGACTCGTAACCAGAAATATGGCCATCTGGGTTGAGGTTGATTTTCTTATCATGAATCTTGAAGTGCGAGCATAATTGCAATCACCTAGTTTTGCTACTAAAATTCATGCAGGCCTGAATCATCTCAATTTCTGGAGAAAGACTTGCACTGCGAGGTTAAGCTGCATAATTGTGACTTCATCACAAGGTCAGGAATCAAAGGACATGCAGAGAAGAATACCCATCATAAGGAAAGGTATATTTTCCAAACCTACCTGCACACATGTGAACTTCTCAAACTCCTCGTTCTCTGCTAAAATATATGTAGCCTCCATCATCCTCAACAGGGCATAACAATAAAATTTCTGTCATATTCCTTGGTTACAATGGGTATGTTCTCCAGTATTCTTAGGAAGTATGGTAAGTACCTTTACTGCATTGCATATATTTTTGTTGCATGAATAACTAATATCTTTTGTTTGTCTCCTGCCTGACATCACATGATCAATGTATTAATCTTCAGGTTATAGTAGGATATTATTATTGTGACAAGTGTATATATTCCTTACATGATAGTGGTTAAACTAAGAAGCTGACGCAGCTACTGCTTGAGTTCCTAAACAAATGCATTGAGTTGAGTACAAGCCAAACTCAGCTACCATGGTCACCACTGGCTTTGTCGCTCCGGTGTTGCCATCATGATCATGAAGGTGCCACAGCTGAAGAGGATCCCACCTAGACCTCATTCCGAATGCCCACCACCTTCACTCTCGTCCCTGATCAGTTTCCGAATGGTCAATCTCACCAAGGCTCCTTACAAGCTGACTTACAATAAAACTTGATTCGGAGGCATGCAATCTATTTAAATGCCAAAATAATGGAATTTTTAATTATCTTAAGAGAATAATGCTATGAAGTATGTATCAATAGAGTAATTGTTGTAAAGGAGGAAGAGTCTATTTGTGTTCAAATCAATCATTGTTAAGTTAGTTGTCATGGCAAATGTACCTATTTATCCATATTCTTCCCCTGTCAATAATTTGCAAACGTTTCATTTGTAGGAAGCCTTTTGTTGTTTAAATCCGCAAGTTGTAGCTGGCAGATGGAAGAATGTCTTACAAAACATGTCGTTTCCATGTTTTGCTCAGCATGGCTGAGTGAGAAAGAGCAAGAGGTCCAGAGACAAGGTTGAGCACATAGATAAAAACATTCCACGGAAGGAATCAAGATCAATGCAGAATATCATCAATATGGTTGTGATCACGGAAAGAGTGCTTGCTGCTGTATCCCTATTTGGTGGGTGCTAAATTGTTGCGATACGGTTCTCTTTGAACATGGTGACAAGCTTTCAGCTGGTAAAAGAAAATTGTATCCAAATTTACATGAGCGACTCAAAAACAATTTAAGATGGCATAAAGTAAGCTTGGGAAGTTAATTTAGGACATCTAAAAAGACTGAAGGTCTAGCAAAATAAACACAAGGATATGAAACATTGATGGATTTGAAGATGATGGATTTGAAGATCAAAAAATATGTGAAATGTAAAGTTCACACTTGTTGAGAACATCATTGGAAGATTGTGTGGCAGTTTGCAAGGAACTTTCTACACAGGATTAAAGCGTTATGAAAGTCAGTCTCTCAACCTACGCTCTCCCTCAATTTGAGATTTCACCTTTTACTTTCCAATTGGGGTAGGCAGTTCTCAAACTTAAACCTCTGTAGGTCTTACCATTTGACACACATCAAAAAGTTTGTGAAAGTAATTGCATGCAAATATTATCATAAATACATCAGATAAGCACAAACGGGCATGAATATTTCACACCCTAGATCATCATATATACACAAGAAGTGGCACATAATACTGCATGATAATTTCCTAAAAATAGAAAAAAGAATTACTAAGTACTTTTGAATAATACAATAGTTTTTTTTTCGACATTTAAATATTCATGATTTCATGTTTACGTGCCAATTTGTATCAACAGAATCCATAAGCAATCTCACTTCGAATCTCTGCTCTCCCTCCATCCATAGTAGCTCAGCTTTCCTCCTTGCTGATGAAGCTCCAACTACTGCTGATTGACTAATCACCCGTTCTAAAAGCTCAAGCTTTTAAAAGAGAAATTAATTTATATAGTTGCATCTAGTTAATCCAAAACAGTTTCTGCTACTTAAAATAATTAAACAGATCTCTCCTAGTTTGATTTAAAACATATGGCAAGATTGTGTGTAAATTCAAGTTTAAAGAAACAAAGTAAAAAAAAAAAAAACAAGATATAGCAAGTCTTAAACAAATTCTGAATCTTTGCAAACATATGCAAATGACAAAATACCGTATTCAAACATATCATATTGGTAAGTATATGAGAACTGTTTCAGATCGTAGGTTGCTCCTGAAGCTTCATCTCATCTTTGCCATCTTTCTGAAAAAAAATATTAACAATTCCATTATCAGTTAAAGATGGCAACAATTGAAATGAAGAAAAATGAAAAGAACTTAATTTGTTTAAGAGTTGGACGATTGTGAACATGTAAGACAGCCCTTTGGCAATGATTGCAGGAATGTTTTCTTAATTGTTCAACTTTGAAGGAAATCACATGTATCATTGGCTCAGAAAGGAACAGAATACTCCTGCAGAGAGCGTTCATGGGATCAGGAAATTACCAGCAGAGTTGTAAGGTGAATGAACTCCACTGCTCTTTGCAATCTGCTGAGCTTGGGAAGCTGATCTTTGCATGCGCGGAGATGAGGTCTGCTTTCCATTTTCGATAGGCAGCGAACGTCTTTTCTTAGGCTGGTTATCAAGCAGATCAGGACTGGACTTTAAAGGAGCACTAACATGAGCTTTAGCTCTAGCAGACGCAGTGGCCTGCATATAACCTGGAAGAGAACTGCTATTACTGAGCCTGGCCTCCTGATCAACAGGATCCATCTTGGCCGTCCCAAAGGAGTTGCTTCTCTTTGGATTCCTTGCACCCTTTGATAAGTTCCCTGTGCTATTTCTTCCAACTGAATCTTTATCTGGATCGGAAGGTGATTTTTTACCTGCCAAATTAGATCTGTGCCCGTGAGTATGCTTGTTATGACCCCTCTTGCTCTTGCTGGAACTCACAGAAATGTCACTAGATGGCGTGCCATATGGATCAGGCACCATTGCATGAGTTCTGCCAATCCCCTCAGGTGACCAAGGTTGTTCTATTTCTTCCAAACGGCTCTGTAAATCTGAAATAGTTGGCTCA
Organism: Alpinia galanga; assembly: GCA_037177395.1. NCBI lineage: Eukaryota > Viridiplantae > Streptophyta > Magnoliopsida > Zingiberales > Zingiberaceae > Alpinia > Alpinia galanga. Next base: position 891,858 of record JBAMHZ010000041.1, read on the forward strand.
GCTGCATTTTGATGAACCTGCACGATGCTAGCAGAAACATCTGAGTCAGCAATAGTATGCTCAACTCCATCAGCTCTTTGTATTTCATTTGTATCAGAATATAAGGTAGAGACACTAACACTGCTATCCAAATTTTGGAGACTAACAGTTCTCTCAGCATGGTTCTGTTCCTCCAGTGTACCAATTTCAAGAACAATTTGCCCACCGTCATCTTCAAATTTCTCCAGTGAGAAGAGAGTGGAGGAGATGGTATCACATTCTGAAGCTGCAGCTGGAATCCTCAAATCATGGAACATTGGGTTCTCCGCTGAAATTGCCTCAGCGTTGCTAAAAAATTCCACCTCTAAGTTATTGCTTTCTGTTTTCACTTTTGATGCAACATTTTGATTAGCTGAACTAGCAGAGTGAGCAATAAATACTGGGTTACATGAGTTTTTGGAAGAAATTACAGATTTCTCCCCTTCTTTCTCAATTGATTCAAATAATTCACTTTCACTATTGGACGTGCCTTTTGTGCATCCAACCATATGAGGTATAGTATCATACAGTATTTCTGAGGTTAAGTTTGGTTGCAATGTTTTGGATTCTGATAAAGAATTTGGACTGTGATTCACCATCTCGGTGTTTATACCACCTTCATCCCTAATGTTGGAAACCTCATTTCTGAGCTCCAAATTTTCACTATTGTCATTTGGCAAACATTTGCTAGAATCATCTGGAGAAATCACTGAAGTTTGCAACTCAAAGTTTCCGTTTCCAGTATTACCATCATCTTTGAAGAACGATTCTGATGAAGACAAATTAGGCTCAGATAGCGTTGTGGAAACAGTAGGTGGAATATTTTTCTCTGGTTCACTGTTTGCCACTGTAGCATCGGCCTCTGATTCCAAATTACTTTGTTTGACATTTTGTTCGTGTTGGCTTACTCCCGATGTTATAGCCATCCATCTCTCTAACCACTCCCATGCTGAATCAGACTTTGATGGAACACATTTTATGTACATGGTTTTTGTAGTTGGTGTGATCTCCAGAAGCTTGCAAGAAAATAAGATGGAACTTCTCATTATTGGAAATTAAATTTAAGAGAAGACCATCCAGAAACATTAAGGATTCGCCATACCTGACGAGCAAAGCTATTTGAAAGTAAATATTTTATTGTTGTTTTATTTGATTTCTCGGAAGAAGCTTCCACTCCCTAAGAAAAAATTGTGATAAAGAAAAATAAAATCAGGCAGTAAAAATAATAATTAAGATGAACGCAATTATTTTGTTGAAAATTGTTAAATCAAAAACAGTAGTACCAAGTCCTAACATAAGTCAGTACAGGAAAGATAAAATTTGTTATTGGATACAAGTGTTTATTGATGAGTGAAGAAATCCAAACTAAAATGAGGAAATAAAATGTAGCAGTAGGATCCATACGCATATCATAGTCAGATAAGAAAATTAAGAGGATATAATAGACAGATATTATCTCATCACGCTCCAAACAGTGCCCCCTTCTTAGGTTCTTGTTGCACATGTGGATTGAAGGTCCTATTCACGGCTTCTTCAGACAAGGCCTGCAAATCCTTTCTCTACCACTTCTTGGCATATTGGTCTCCCTCCATCCACTTTTTTTACTAGCCCAGTATGAATCTGTATGCTAAATCATTCATAATTCATGTAACGGCATGATTATACATTAATGCAATTCTGGTGAACTAGTTTGTTCACATTTCATGTTTTTAGAGAAAAAGAAACTGCGAAGAGGGGGACGATCATGATTCTTGGGCACTTACTGAAAACAATGTTAAAAAATGAATTGATTAAAAGCAATTGGACAAAAAACAATGAGAAAATTATAAATCACAGTAAATCGTGAATATACTCCCAGAAAAGTCAATGTTGACAAAGTAGCTTGAATACAGATAGGAAACTATCAAGCTAAGACACATTTTTAAGGATTGTAATCCTCAGAAACTCACCCAAGGGCCATTAGTAGACCAACACGTCAAAAGTTCTAGTACCACCTATTTGATATTGTTCATAAATGATACTAATCCAGTTAGGATAGCATGATGTAAGATGTTGTATTTTTATATTCTTGCAATAAGCTGGAGAATAAACAAACAATAAGAGTTTGAAAGATCTCTGATTTATATACCTCAGAGTGGGTATATCCTGAGGAAGGTAAGTTTCCAATTAATTGGCTAGCAAGACGAGCCTTTACCAAGGCCTGCACTCTTATTATTGCTAGGATACACCGCAGCGTTCCAATAGCCTGTCTTCTAACTAGATGTCCACGTACAGCTGCTTGCAACTTGACAACACACCTAAGTTTATGGAGCATTTTCCTAGCCTAAGACATTTTTATCGTTAAAAAAAGATACCCCAAAAAAAAAAAAACTAACATAGAATCACAAGTATGGATACTACCAAATAACCCCTTATGGCTGCCTGAAGAATAATAGCATCAGGTTCATTCAGAGAAGGGTCAACTGGAGTCACAATTCTGTTAGAAAGAGATGGTGGAGCCTTTGAATCCACAATATTTGATGGAATTGGAGACGTTTTAACTGGCTTTTCTTGCACTGGGGGGTTTTCTGACAAGTTATATTTTGATGAATGAAGAGTAGTTGTCGAAGCTTCTTGGCTCTGTTTGCTAGAGCAAACAGATACAGGTTCTGAGATAACACAGTCATTAAGCACTTGATGCTTGGATGATCTCTTATGGAAACTCCATCTATGTTTATCTGCTAAATATTTTGCCTGACAAAACAAGAGATATTAACAAACCATAAAAATTGACAAGAGAAGATTTGCAGTTTGAAGGACCAAAATTAACACTTAAGCATCAGAATTTCTTTATTCAAAAAGTCTAGTTTAGTTAAGGGATCCCAGTGGGATAAACAAATTAAAAAGGAAAAAACTTAGCTAATACAAGGTTGTTAAGTACTCTAGTCAAATTCATAGTGTATTATGCAACTACAGATGAAATGATAAATATCTGTGTGAAAATGCCTTTTAGACATGTGCTTTATAGCTGACATAGAATAATGGATTATAGCCTCCTCATGAGATGACTAGAATTACAATACCAAATATATAGATGTTCAAATTTACTCGAGATTTTACCAAAAATAAAGAAATTCAGTTGAGATTGACAAACTCACTAGGAAGAATCTAATCCAAATAATGGGCATATTGGATCTTAGCATCAAGAAGTATCTTCCACTATCAAAATTTGGTAGAAAATTTGGTTTACTACTCTGTATATCATAAAAGGAAAAAAAAACATAAAAATAATTAGGATGCACATCCAGGATGCTCATTCGAACAATGTGGGATTCACCGTCTCTCATTTCACCCACATCTTTCATTTTGCATTCACCATGATACCACTATATTTACATTATCCAATCAAAGGTCAAAACATAGCAGGAAAAGTCATTAAGTCAAAATGCCGAGTCAGCTTAAGCCAGGTCGGCCAAAAAGGAAAGGCGCCGAGCTGATTGAGAATAGATCGGATGAGAAAATAATCACCGAACTAATGAGGATCGACTCGGCCTAAGAGGGTAAATCGAGCTGAATGGAAATAGTTCGATAATAAGAGTTCGATAATAAGATGAATTGCTGAACTGATGCGAACTGATTCAGTCCAAAAGGCGGAGACACCGAGCCCATTAGAAACAGCTTTTGAAAGGAGAAATTATCAAACCTGTGTAAATTGGTTCGGATGGAAGGAGTAACCGCCGAGCTGATAGGAAACAGCTCGGCGGAACATAGAATTATCGAATCAGTATTAAACGGCTCGGTTGAGAAGGGAAAATACGCTTAACTCAAGAAAAGTAACTTAAAAAGTGTAGGGTCCACATGAAACGGCTCGGCAATGAGGGAAAGTCTTCATTCTCACAGAGGGAACCACATTAAAGACTCTCTTCCACAAGTTAGAATTCATAGCTCTAAAACTATTAAAAGGTCAAGGGGACCACCACTTGCATGTTATTATAATTGAACAAGTATACTTTATGTAATAACAAGAATATGTCTTTCAAGAATTATTTCTCTAATGGCCTAACAAGAGAACTCTACAGTCTGCCACCTGACATTCCCACGATGGGTCTCAGCATAGGAGATACTTTATGTCAGTTACAGAAGGGACGTCGTGGGGAAGAAAATGCGAGAAAAAAGATGCTTCGTCACTTCTATAAAAGGGGAAAAGAAGGAAGGAGATGGGGGCTGATGATTGAGTCATTCTTCATTATTACTGTTAGTACTGCATTCTTTTACCTTTTTTTATTTCTCTTCCACAAACAAGCTCTAACTTAAGCATCGAATGACCGTTAAGTCGGAAAACCGACGGCAGTCTGACCTAGCATTAACTTTGATAGGAAAGAAGACAGGAGGTCTTTATTGTTACGGCTTGGAGAGAATTCATCCTCACATCACTGAAAATCTAAGCCGCATCACACCAGGTTGACACTTAAAAGCCAAACATCATGATTCGTTACACAGGCCAAGGTCAATGGTATACGAACATTCTCTCCTCTCAAATATTGGAACGGTTTAACACAGGCACGCAATAATATACACTAGAAAATGAAAATCAAGGATTGAGTAAGACCAATGTGGAGTAACCTCCATCTCCAATCCTTCAAAGTATAGATCCAAAGGCCAGGAAAAATTCATCCGGAGCAATGTGCTCACGAAGAACCAAACAATCACCTGATTTACCTACTCAATTCCCATTCGAAAAAGTAAAATGACTACAGAGCTAACTGGACTGGAGATACAGCTAGATAGGTAGAACATGTTGATCCGATCAACATCACTTCGTTCACTAAATAAATGAATGGATGAATATATATATATCAAGAGATCCATGGATCATGGATGCGACTTGTTCCAACTACTCCGCAGAGAAGATCCTAGCATTCCCTTCCCTTGCAGAAACAGCTAAAAGTATGGATCCGATATAGAACCCATATATTCAGTATCAACTAAGCGCGGCAAGGAACCAGCGTACCAGAACTATTACCTCATCCACCACGAGTTCATCTTCGTCGACGGCATCCCCGCTACCGCAGCCGATGATCTTGAAGCACGAAGTAGAGGACCTTCCCATCTCCGCTTCACTCCCCTCCCCCTGTTCTAGGGTTTGGATCGCGAGCTGCCCTTTGAGAAAGAAAAGCAAGCAGGCGCTCCCCCTCCTCGGTCTCCCCGGAGCTCGGTTTCGGCGAAGCAGTTCGAAAAAAACGCCGGAATTGAAAAGTAGCTGCTCAACTTAAATTAAATCCACTTAAATGCCGCTCCACTGACATCCGCTCCCGATCCATCAACATCCTTGCGGCACTCCTTGGCAAACTTACCAACACCGTATAATCCTGCCATTGCGGGGCCCACGAAGGCAGCGCCCACTGAAGCAGGTATGAAACAGGGTTGTTAAGAGTTTCCGTCTGCCTACCTACCGTTCTAGTCGAGCAAAGTCAGTAGGGAGATGACCGTTTAAACAGACGTAACGTCCATCGGTATCGGTGTCGGTTCCGCTTCCGTTGAGGCGCCAGGATTCGGATACTATATGTGAATGCGAACGGTTAGACTCGTATTTGATATCGTACCGATTTTAAAATTACTACACATTATAACACTTTTGACCAAATCCCCTACAATAATACTATATTAGTTAGTTTTGACGGATCGAAGCAAGTTTTATCCAATGTTAAAATACTTTTAACTAATCTTGAATATAATTATTAGACATCTAAACTATTCAGGGATACCCTGTTAGTTGGTTGGGACAAATTAACAATTAAATCCCTTATAATATTCTTAACCAAGGCCTAATCATCGATGGCAACAACCAGTGCTATATTCTGTCAGAGTTGTAGCTGGGCCGTTGCTTAACAAGTAAGAACATGGAACTGGTTCACTGTTTGCTAGGCAGCTGCAGCTACAGCTACAGATGCTGATGGAGATGGAGGTGACAGCGCCCACTCCATCGCATGTTGCTTGTGATAGAGAAAAAAGGAGAAAGGAGATGATCCCATTCCTGATCATCAGTGACGAGCAGCACATGCATGGCCAAGCTAGCTGCTGCAAGAAAACTGATACCCCTCTCGTGCCTCGCCGTCCTTCCTGCAGGTGCAGGGAAGACATCGCCGCCGGGCGTGACTGGCCACCATCACTGTGTGCAGCTTTGTGAAATTAGTAGTTGATAATTTTAAAAACTAAGCTGCGCAATTTGCAACGATTTTTTGGGTTTTGGTTATATTTTTTTTCCCGTACGTTCTCTTTGCAGTCCGACGATCGATCTTCTTCCTGGCTGCTGGCGTCGCCTCTGGTCGCCGGCGGTGAGCCATTCATCGCCGGAGAACGAGTTTCTAAATACGCTATAATTGGTAATAGGCATGAAAGTTATTATCATTTTTTGTGTATTCGCAGAGAGGTGTGTAAGATCCCTCCATGAATTCCTATTTGAGAAACCTCCTTGCAGCAGTCGCAGCACTATACTTATTTACACTTCCAATCGAGTAGCCAGCCACTCACGTTGTTGTCTGAGTAGATTTGACTGAAATCACTCTCGAGTTCATCTTGTAGGTTGTCATGGCAGTCAAATACCAAGACGTTGAAGGTACCTTGTTTTTTTTTTTTTTTTCCTTCCAAGTCAACTGTACTGTTTCACGAATCTTTCAACAGGAAGCAAAGAAAGCCTCTTTTGACGGGTGTTCCATCGCTTGTCGATTCAAATTAATCAGAAGAAGAGATGGAAGTGGAGATTCCAAGAAAAAGAGTAGACAGTTTAAACAATGCCTAAGCCGCACTAATTAGGCTCTCAATCGCATAAGTGAAGCATTATTATCCTATGGATTGGGACAATTCGATCATAATTATTAATCGACTAGGAAGGAAACGTCTTGGTACGGTGGATAACTCTGAAGATCGATCATTTCTTAGTGTAATGGCAAAGATACAAAAATGCTTCCTTTAATTCCGCACTCACAAAAGCTTGTGAGAAGACAAGCTCTTTTTCTTTTTTGTTTTTGATAATCTCGATGCTTAATGTTTTTTTTACTTATTTCATCACTCATTTTCAGTGCATATGTATAAGAATTTTAGCCGAAAGGGATATTGAGTTATTATTAAAATATTTAGTAAATGGATACACTGCAATTTCTAGCATGATGGTAGACTTTTTGCACTAGTTTATTCTTAATCGGAAAGAAATATCCAATAGAATTGAATTTATCATAGCATCGAATTAAAAATAATAATAATTTTGAAAAGCTAAAGAAATTTTGAGGAATAAAGAAAAAAGTGGTTGATTTTAGCTCAAGCAAAATACGATTCATCCTTTAGAATAAAAAATATGTTAAAATATGTGAGGAGGTGAAGTTCCACTTGTGCTTCTCCATCACGTTGAAACAAGAGTCTCTTCTTGAATGATTAAGATGCCTAAGAAGAGCTTGTGTCTGACATCTATATATATATGATTTTATTTTTCATATTTTTACTGACTTAAATATTTCTTCGAATAGTCAAGCACTCTAATCAATTTGTTTTGTTAGATTGTGTTTAGATTGACTATCCTCGATTGAGACCAAGCAAGGTTTTAATTTCAATTTAATATTTTGTTATATATTTCATTCAATGTATAATAGCATAATCACTATCAAAACAACAAATCAATCAAAATCAATGTGACCCTTCGATCAACATCTTAGTCTTATCCAGCCGCTGCCGAACATTATCAAGAAGGCACCAACTACCCTTGAGAATATTGAGATGATCCAAAACCACAAGGTGGTGCAACTGTACGTTTAACCTAATAAACATCGATCATAATCGCTAGCATAATTCACGCAAAAACCCTCAATATTAATTGGTGCCCTAAAGATTTGGTGGTGATTGCTTCCATGTGTTGCTCTGCTTTGTTCAGGTGCCACTGTCCAAGCAGTAGGGTCTCCCTTTTAATTTGTCTCCTAGGGCATGCACACACATGCAAGCTGCGGAGAAGAAAGCCTGCATTGCGTGAATATGCGGGAAGGGACAAACCAGCGCACGGTCTCCTTCGGCTGAAGTGCAATATTTTTATTTATGGGGGGTTGATTGGAAATAAAGTAGTATATTCGCTCGTAGGGGTTGCATGATTAGGGGACCAAAATGCAGAGCAGTCCAGGATAATCAGGAATTTTGAATTTGGCCCTGTTTTAAATTAGAGAGTTCGTTCCTTATTTTAGTCGTCTCTTAAATTAAATCAAATATTAATTAAAAATGTTTTGATTTAATTAAAATTATTTTAGTACTATTATAATAAAATATTATAAAAATGAAAAATATAGTCTTTTTTTATTTTTATTTAAATTAATTTCACTACGTAAATAAATGGAGGCGGCCTTCTAGTAGCAGCATGAGTTTGGCTCAGTGATGCACGTGTAATTTATTTTTTAAAAAATATTATTTTTATTTTTGATATTGTGAAGGATTTTATTCCTTTTTTTTTTCAAAAAAAAAAAAGGAAAAAGAAAAGAGGAGGCTTGTGTTTACTTGTGCTGATCGTTCAATTGGTTTATTATAAGATGCCACTGGTCGGCTGCTCTGTTCTCGCTCTCCCGAGTTGTGCTTCCCCTTCCCCTGCTGGCCGATCAGGAAGAGAGATCGACTGACCGAGGGATGGACAAATGCAACAGGATACGCGGCATAGTTCGCCTCCGGCAGATTCTGCGGCGGTGGCGGCTGCGCGCGTCGTCGTCGTCGTCTCCACCGCCGGACGTCCCAGCGGGGCACGTGGCGCTGTGCGTGGGAGGCAGCGCGCGGCGCTTCGTGGTGCGCGCGTCCCACCTGAACCACCAGGTCTTCCGGCAGCTACTCCTCCGGGCAGAGGAGGAATACGGCTTCTCCTCGGGCCGCACCGGCCCTGTCGCCCTCCCTGGCGTCGACGAGGTCCTCTTCGAGCACCTCCTTTGCCTCATCTCTTCTCCCAAGACCCAGAATTGCAGCCTCGAGGACTTCGAGGCCATGCTTTCTCCCTCCTGCAGCGACCTACGCCGGTGCTCCGGCGGCTCGCGGCTGCTGCTCCACGACCGCCACGGCGCCGACGAACCCGTTTGGTGATCAGTCAAATTGTAGAAAGAAAAATACTGAATATTTTCTTCGCGACATTTTCATTTCCCCCCTCCTTCTTTTGATATTAGCATGCCACAATAATGGAATTGCAATGATTAAAGCGATCACAGAGCTGAGTCATCCATTTCCACCATCCAAGAGAATATTATAAATATTAATAAGTTGGATTTTTCTTCCTCAATAACTACTAATCATATTTTTTTCCCTCTAGCTTTTATTTATAATTACGATAAACGATAAAGGGAAATATAATATATTTTGTTGTCTTATTTGTATGTCGTTTTATTATTTTAAATATGATTTTAGTGGTCATTTTGTCTCAGCTAGAAAAAAAGAGAAAGATTTGTATGACTGAAATAAAATTGAGTAGGTTGTGCTTGAGTTGTTTTTTTTTTGTTTAAAATGGATGAGAAATTCATATTTAATCAAAGTAATTTGAGCAATAGGGAAAATTATGAACGATTTAATTTTGGTCTAAATTGACTTATAATAGGAATTTGAGGATAATTTGGGTGACGTAAATTAAAATTGGATCGAGGCTTCAACTCAAATGGGCACTAAAATTTGGGATAGTAGACCATTTCAAAATGAGTAGAGTTTGATATCGAGACAACTTCAAAAAGATTACTATAGGAACCTATGATTTGGGCTAATAGCCATTTTAATGAGCTCTAATTTGGTGGCCCAAATGATGTGGAAGATAGGTAATTAAATAGTGTTAATTGAAAAAAAAAAGAAGAAGAAGCAATTAA